>JAGDQP010009677.1:4697-58212 GCA_022664845.1 Lepisma saccharinum
CCTTTCTTTGAAGGCTGCAAAATGTTTATTGATATGTGGAGTTGTGTTATGCAACATATTTTCTGCTACAATATCTTCTGGGTCGTCAGTGGTCCACGGACTACAGTTTGAGAAATACTTTTCTAAATCATTCTCGTATAAAATCAGTTTCACTCGTGAGCTGTATAGCGGAATAATTGAGGGAAAGGTAGTAAATTCTTGAATTGAAGTTTTTAACATACCAAACAAGTAAGTTCCGCTTGGTTATTCCTTAAAACGGTTTCGAACGCAAGTTTCTACGGTTAGTTAACAATTTAAAAGTTTTGCAAGTAGATGAACGAGGGAGTTATGTGTGTTCCGTACCGTACGCTCTATTCAGCTCAAACGTTTCCCGTCCTTTTTTTCATATGTCTCTCTATACAAAGTGGTTTTGAAAACGAACTATGCAGGGAACGTTTATTCCCAGAGAAAACATGGGCACCTAATGAAATAAACTCTTGTGGGAGAACATCAAAAGGGCTGAGATTTTTTTAAAAATAAATTTTACCTTTCAAAATCTGGCTTCTCTAAAGGTGCAATCACGTATGCAAGAGCTCGTGTGGTTTAACATTGAAGAAAGGGAGAGATACCAAACAGAATTAGGTAGGAAAGTTTCTTCAACGGTTTCTAAACCCCCAAAAAAACTATCTGCTCTGAGTAACAAGTACCTCCATACATTGTTGAAAGTACCTTACCTTGTATATACGAGGAACTTACTCACCTACCATCCTTAAAACATTTATTGGTTCTTAGAACATTTCTTTGTGAACTACAAATATACTTTCTATAGTCACCCTTTCAAATATGAGCGCCATGATATTCTTCTTGCCATCACGATGAATGAAAGCATTCAGTGTTGCTAACTTAGCACTATTTGAAAATTTGCTAGAACACTAAAAATAAGTTAAATTCTGTCTTTTCAATAGGAGTAAACAGTTTAACAGATAAACTATGTGTAGGATTGATTTTTGACTCTTCAATGTTTCCCCTCTGGAGAGATAAGAAGGGAGAACGGGCGCATTAAGTAATACCACAATATTTTATGAAAACAGAAGAAAGTTTCTCTAAAATCTAGGAGGAATAGGATTATAAATTAAACTCCCGTCCGTAATATGTAAATTACTTTATAATTCATATTTTATGTCCGGACATCCGATTATTTATTTATTGTATTACGTAATTAGCTTTCGTTTACGTACCATCCCGGTTTTGGTTGAGTGATAAAAATCCTGGCCAAAGTAATCCACTAGCCAGATAGCAAGTAATGATATCTAGGTTTGAACCTAGGCAGTGGTGATACAAATTTAACAAGTTTCACCACCAGTCCATGAGAAAAGAATGTCTAACTCTTGCGGTCTAGTTCAGTACCCCATAAAACGACTAGAGTTTGCTATAAAAGGGATAAGTTGGCAACGCTGTTTCCATGTAGATGAAGATGAAATACTACTGTGAGTTTTTTAAAGAAACTTTTTTCTTCTAATCGAATAGAAACTATTCAGAAGATGCTGCTTGAGATGCGCTCCACATTGCTTCCTAACTCCTGGTTGGCTGAGGTGTTAAAATCTTGTATTGTGTTCGGTTTACGGGGTAAAAAAAATATATATATACCACCTGTAAATTTTCTTTCATTCCAAAGTGATTATGTGTAAGAAGAAGAACCCTTTTCTTGCTTCCAGACGTTAACGGCGTGGAGATGGAACGAGGGAAGGGGAGATTCAAAAACTTTAATTCATAGCACATAAGGCCAAAGTTAATTTCTGTCTTACATTCTGAATTAGATAGTGACTTTCCAGCTTTCTCTGTTACACTGACTTTCGTTGCACAAAAATTCATTAATACGTATTTTTCTCTATTCTTGTCCAAACTTCCCTTCGACATCTTACTAAAAACTTCTGGTTATAGTAACTTAGTTACTGAGTTTAAATTGAGTCTCTCTCTCTCTCTCTATTTTACACTCTGGCTTTCTCTGTATCTCTCTTTTTACATTCTCTACTCTTTTGGTTACCATAGTAACTTATCCTTTTATTATTGATGCTGTGTGTTTTTGTGTGCGTTTCCAAGTAAAACCACAAAAGGAGAAAAATGTTGAACACAACGAACAAATGAAGATCGGTTTCCGTTTAGAATACTGTCCCTGTCTGCGCGATACTTTTGTTATCTTTATTCTTCCTTTTCATTAGTGTTGGTTTTATTATTACAGCTTTCTTGCTAGAGGTAAATGTCATCGTTTCGCTTTCATTCTGTTCCTGCAAGTATCGATCTGGTGTTCATTCAAATACAATAAAAAAAAATGTTGAAAATAAAAGTCACTTCAGGAGACTAACGTTCTTTATTAAACTCTGGAGAAAATAAAACAACCAAATCTCAATCAATTATTTTGATTATTTCGTTTTCGCGGGATCAAACGAAACAAGTCAAAACTCGTTGGTGCGGGACTGCATGAAACACCAAAAACGATCGTTGAGACGAGTGCAAACGAAAGTCAAAGCTCGCTGGCGCGGAGTCAGCAAACACCAAAACTCGTTGCCGTGAGGCAAATTGAAACAGTTAAAACTCGGTGCGGGGTCTAATGAAACTCCGAAAACATGTTAAAATTTAGGTTTTCTCAACAATAGTATGTTGTTTTAACTAAGCTAGGAAAAATACAATCATTCTGTCAATTTCCTCTGCACTTATTGTGCACATACCTTTTGAGACAAAACTAACAATTTCACTGAGATGTTTACCAAAAAAAGTATAAAATGCGTGTATTAGTGTTTTTACAGTGTGGATTTTTTTTTTTTAGTCTTAGGACGTAGTTTTGCAGGAATAGTAGGCTATTACGGACGATTCCGATACAATCTGACTCCGTCTTCAGGGAAGTTTAATGTTCAGGTAAACCTTACTTATACTTTTGTTTTGAATTAAAGAAAAGAGAGAACCGTACATACAATAGAACGAATCTATACAACGCGTTGGTGTGATCAGCGAGTAATACGTTAACTAAGGCCAGCTACCAATTTTTGTTAATGGATCGTGCATTTCAAGCAAGATCGATAGACTTTTGTTAATAGATTAAAATTAATTTGTCAGACTAAGAAAATAAAAAGAATATTGAATGTATTAGCTTCCTGGGCACGTTTGCATGATGACTAGAATGGATGAGTGCTTGTGAAGATCTCCCCATGGCAAGTTCTTTTTGTTTTTTCTAAAACTAACCTCTTGAAATAAGCTTTTAGCACATGCAGAGAAGCGTCCTGTACAACATATCCTAGCACTTGAAGAGCAAGTGTTCTAAAAACGATTGGATGCAGTTAAGCTTGTAGTGATCTCAGGGTTATGACCTTTAGTCGGTATTCCTTTTTCTTGTTGTCAAGGTGAGTTTGTTTTTTGTATGCGTATTGATGAGAGTGCGAATTAATTAATTGAAAAGCGTTAAGAAAGGTGAACTGAAGATATACTTGAAAATTAGATGTTGTTTCAAAGCTAGTCAAGTGAACATTTTGTTAATATAGAAAAGTGACAATTTTAATTTCTCTCAATCCAAGCAATTACAAGTTCGTTTGATATTCTTGACAGCCGTTTCATTTCTGAATTAAGGACAATTTATCAAGTTTGGTACGGTGATATCTTTTCGTCATAATAAGTTTCTTATTCATAGCCGAGAAGTAAAATTTCCCATTCGAATAATCAAATAAAGATTTGCGATTGAAAATTTTAAACTCGAATATACTGATCTACATTCAAGTTGTGATTTTTGTTTTCTTAATTTGATTCCGAGATCGTTACTTTGAATAAGTACATCTTCAGAGATCCAAGTATTCGAATCCTTTTAGAATTCAATTTGTTCTCAGTTAAAGAAAAAATATTTGTGTCTTTTATTTTAGCAGTTTCTGACCGTTTAGAAGCACATGCTGTCAACGTTTACACACACACATATATATATAATGCGCTCCTGCGTAGCCTAGTCGGTAGCGCGCTCGACTTCAGTGCGAGTGGTCCCGGGTTCGATTCCCGGTGGGAGTTCAAAAATTTCGGTGTTGACCCAGCATCGTGAGGACAATTGGGGAGCTGCTGTGAATAAAATACAGTGGCGATCACATTTGAGATATTCGGCTCTCCTCTCCCAACCCGTCTGGTCAGCGTGGGAGCAGTAGACCAACTCCTCCCTTCGGGGAGAGGCCTCATCCACTAGTGGATTGAATATGGCTGTGATTTATTTATTATGTATATATAAAAAGCTGGTCGAAATGTAAATTAGTCCTTATCTTCTAGTCTTGTTATCCCTACCTGAGCCTAAAATGTCTAAATGCCAGAAATAAATTCAAACAAATACATACGAAACTTATTCTGACGAAAAGATATCATCACCGTAGCAAACGTGAGAGCTTTTCGCAAAATGGGGCAAGAAGAATTCACAAATCTACACATGATTCAAACCAAATTGCAGACAACCAACTTAGAGTTACAGTACACTCCCGATTATCCGTGGAATTGGGTGGCACGGGTGCCGCGGATAGTGAAAATCATGGATAACCCGCGAAGAGGCTAACAATCAGGGGCAAATAGAATAAAAATTGTTCTAGCTTAAAAACTTATTGTATTGTATTGTATAAAACATAATACAAACCGTGAAAATATGTACAGTACAGTAAAAATATTTATATTGTACAGTAGAGTACTAAAGAACGCAAAAACAATAAACAAAACAGTGTAGGTCAGTGCTTACGATAGAGTACTTATACAGTACTTACATATTGCTTTCTTGCAAATAGCTAATAAAATTATTTTCTTCATATTCAATAACAAAAGAACAAAATAATCCAACTAAGGGCTCAAAATATAATACAAACAGAAAAATACGTGATTTTGAAAAGTAATTTGAACTTAGTTCATTATTATGACTTTTTCGCTTTCACCCTTAAACCAACAACTTAGTGCAGGAATTTTTGGCCGTGTTTATGTATTGTGCCATTATAATTTAGATTCAACGGACAAATTTTATTACATTGTTGTTTATTCTTTCTATTTCTGTTGAAAATAGTCAGAAAATATAGATTAATCATACTTAGCTCATAGACCTTTACAAAATTTGATTTAAAAGAAAAAAAAGGAAAAAAAGAAGATATTAAAGCTTTGCAAGTTTTAAAGTTACAATAATAATTTTTGTTGTAACATTTTCCGATTTTTGGGAACACTGCTGAAGTTTGATCATTTCGGCTGAAGGTTACGTCAGACATACATAGGAAGTTTGTTCACTTGTTGGTGTTTTTACAATATTTAATTAAATATTTTGTTCATAGTTAGATATGCTGATTAGTCAAGTAAACAATTATAGAGAAATCAACACAGATTTGTAAACAATCTTCGCAGAAGATCGAGTCAGGATTATACTGATATAGAGCTATTTAAAAGTTAATTCATTCCATGGAAAATGACCAACATTTATTTTGCTTTATCAAATTTTTAAAAAAATTGAAATTGATTTGAATTAAAATTGAAATTGACTTGAATTAAAATTGAAATTGATTTGAATTAAAATTGAAATTGGTTTGAATTAAAATTGAAATTGGTTTGAATTAAAATTGAAATTGATTTGAATTAAAATTGAAATTGAAATTTATTTAACTTTGTACATTAAAGGTTTACATAACATTTTGACTCACAGAAACCTTCAGCTTGTGTGTGAGTTGATCATTTTTAATTAGAGAGAAAAGCTGAAGTCACAGTTATCGAACTTTACCTAATTATAGATTACTAAATCTAATGAAGGTTCCTTTTTGGGGTACCATATGTAATGTTCCAAACGTGTTACAGTTAATCACTTTATTCTCGGATTACTTGGATACAATGGTAAATTTTTCAAATTTTTGGTCAACGTATTTCTCTCCAATTACAGACTGAAGCTTGGAATACTCTAATGACTCCTTTCACTGAAGCTACAACAAAGAAAATAAAAAACAAAACGTTTGAGAGAAATTCAAGAGAAAATTTCTTCTGGTGCAACAAGCAGGGACGTAACCAGAGAGGGGTGTCCGGACCTTCTAGTACATTCTAGTACTGTAGAAACATGAATCATTACGAGATTCATATAAGCACCACTGTACCAGTCCTTAAAACAAATCATTGTCTCAGCATGATTTTATTTATGTTCTCCATATCTAGAATGGAATATTTTCCTTCTTCGAATCACAAGTTTGCAATCTCTTCAGAAACCACACAGTCTGTGGAAACATTAAAAAAAAATCATATCAAAAAAATTATCCCGGATTGCAAGAAAACGGCATTTGTGACATGAGATTTACAAAGCGGCACAACGCAGTTATTGTCTTCTTGCAGTTGTTCGAACCAATTGTTACTAGTTTAACGGATATATCTCTGTCTGAGAAAACAATATCCCACACGGCCGAATTCCTCCTTACAGGAAAGAGTAAGGCTTCGTTCATTTTGTCTCTGTTGGTGTGTGAGAAACTTCTCAGTTTTACAATTTCACTCTGTACGTATCTTCAGTCGCCAAAGCTTAATTTGACAGCAGCAATAAACCATGCAAAACTTTTTATAAACCAGCTGAGTGAATTACGTGACAACAGTGCAAGTGAAGAATTTGGGTGACTTTCTCAGAAAGGCCGAAACCTTCTGTCATCTCTGTTTGGGAAAGGACCAATAGCAATGCCAAGAAAGGGGCCAAAGAAAACTACTCCGCTTCAAATGTGAAAGAATTTTTCAGACGATTGTAGCAAATTTGCGAAGTCTTTTCCGTAGCAGATGTATTAACTTTTCTTGAAGCTGTTCTCTCCGTGCACTTGTCATCAACCATGATAGGTCAATTGAAGAATGCTATGGATTACTTAGGGGACACCAGTGAAAGTGAACCTGAGAGTAAATATCTTATGCGGTGCAAACAGTGGAATATAAAAGACAGTGGCATTTCCTCGAATGCTGAGGCGGTACTAAAACGCCGTGCAAGGTTTTTTTTGCCACACATCAATCGACTCTTAAAGGTATTTTGAACTTTGAATTGATTTAATTTTAAGGCCTTTAGGCAACTTTGGCTCAGGCCTATTAGCAACTCTTCCTGTGGCAACCGAAACAGCAGAGATATCATTTTCTTCAATGAAGCCCTTTAAAAACTATTGACGCAACAGAATGGATAGGTAATGGATAGGTCTAGTGTTGATGTCAGCTCACTGAGACATTCATGTTAGTGCAGATGATGTCCTGGAAGTAATGAGTCTGGAGAGCAAGGAAGTTGAATTTAGGATAGGGACCACACGACTTTCCTCCCCCGGTCGAAAATTTAAAATAAACCAGTAAATTCACCTGATTTTCTCCCTGTAGTATTTTCCGCACTCGCACGTTTTTATTTTTTGCCCTTACAATTACCCATTTTATACGTAAACTGCAGTTGTGTTGTGAATATTTCATTTTAGTAATTTAACGTCCCCATTTTATCCTCCAGATCATGGAAGTTAATTGCACTTCTTGTAAACGAATGTGATGCTGCCATCTACCGACTTCAGTCTAAGTAGATTTCATTACACTGACCTGTTTTTGATTATTCCGACCAAAACATGACGAGCTCATAAATCGTCTAAATACCATTTTGTTTTTTCTTTTAGGAAATAACTTATCAAATAATTCTTCTATAAACTGTGGTTTGAAGTATGTTTCCTGTGATGTTGCAAAATAACTGAAAATGTAGTCTTAATTTGTTACTGGTAATGTTCTACCTAGAATATGAAGCACAAAATTACTAAACACGACTTTGAGGATTCTACTCAGTTCATTTTCAGATACATGTAAATCGGCTTGAGTCAAAGTTGCCTAAATGTCTTTAGAATTAAATTCAAATTCGAGGTGCGTGTAAATATTCAAATACGCTCCGGGGGACAATCTGCTCACTTAAAATCATATTTCTCAAAGAACATCAGTTCATATGCATTTAGCCAATTATGTCTTGACTCGTACTGGTGAAGTGTCTTTAATTTTGGACACCCCTCGAAAAAATATTCTGGATACAGGGGTTTTATTCAATGATATGGATGGAGTACACTTTAACACTGTAAATGTTTCTCTTAGGTGCTCAAACGCTCGTTTAAAACTTTCACTATAATTTGTAGAAGTGAGAGAAACGGACGGTAGTGAAAATGCCACTTACTGTTCGCTGACACAGGTATCAAAACAAAATGAAGGGTACAGGGCCGTAAACAATCAAACTCACATTTTGAAAATTGTGAGAAAATAAGCATTTAAAGGTGTAAGCACTTGAATTTAAATTTATTTTTGGCCCTCTGACACATTATCGGCCTACGCCAAAGTGCCTGAAAACCAAAAATAAATTTAAATTCAAGTGCTTACACCTTTAAATGCTTATTTTCTCACAACTTTCAAAATGTGACTTTGATTGTTTTCCCCTGTACTCTTCAAATGGAAAGAAAGGGAGAAGAAAATAATTTTAAGATATATTGGGTAGCATATCACTGAATCATACAGATTTCTTCTGTTTCAAAACTTGGAAGCTGTATTTCAAGTATAAATTTGTTTTGACTGTTCCATGAACCAAACAACCTTTAATGCTTCAAAAATCTATCACTACTTACAGATTAGAGCTCTTGTTAGTTTGGGTTGTGAACGACAGGTGGACGATCTTTTTAATTAGGTCTTCAGTTTCTGGTAAAGAAGCAGTCTGAGTTGAGACAAAAATTGATCTCGAACTCAATTGATAGAACTCAGACACTAAAAAAAAAAAAAAAATGTAAAGCTTAAATAATAATAAATGTTTCAACGATTTTATAGTTACCTCAGGATTCATCAAGGGCGTAAAGCGGAGGAAATCCACCGGGCAGGCAAAATGTATCGTTGTGATGAGGTTCGACTGTATATGGTTGAGTTTGTTGAGAAAATAAGATTGTGAACCTCTTCATTGCAGTTCATAACAACTGCTCTTCTGGGGGTCCAGAGGGTACGTCAATGATCAAGAAGCCTCCGCATAACGCCTCTCCGCCAGTATTTTTCTTTTTTTCCTTTCTCTTTACAAAACTCAATTAGAATGAGAAAAAGAAGATAACGAAAGACGGGAGAGACAAAGGAAGGGAAGTATGTCTAGGAAGAAGAGCATGTGCTTATTGCTCTTGGCCGTCTAATTGAAAATTTTTCTCAACTCCCGTTTTCTCGCTCTTTCTCCACCTCTACCTCCGTGTCTGTCTTTGGTTTATCTTTTTCTTTCTTCTTCTCCGTTTCTTCACTTATTCAGAATTGGAAAACGAAATTAAATGCTGCCGTTACGGGAGAACGCCAAGCGCTCCCTTGAAGTCAAAACTTTGCGTCTGGACGAAATATTTCTGCTAAGGAAGTTCTTGTTAATTAATCTTATCATCAAGCTTTCTCTTCTCTTTTTCTCCCTCTCTTTCCCTTCTGTTCATTCATTAAGAAAAATGTATTATTTTCCGTAGGCGACGCTCATTCTCAAATGAGATACATGGATGATAGACCTAACTGTCCATTATTATGTTTATCCTTTTCTGTCTTCCTTATTAAATATTATCATTACGTTAATCTATTGAACAATATTCTGGATTTACAGATTTAAAGAAGAAGAATTAGTTTCCAAATCACATAAAGTAGTTTTCTTCTATAACACCTGTAATTATTCAAAGAAATTAGTTCAAATTCAAGCTAAATTAGTGTTGGGTATTACACCGAAGCAAATTCAAATAAATGTGAAATTTGTAGTGAAATTTTAATCTTTTCTTCGTGTGTCGGTTTCCCGAATATGTACATATATGAGAGGAAGAACTGTATTTAGATTTTTAAACAAAAATCAATTTTGTATTTCCGTTTGTTTATTAAGTTATAAAATGGCACAATCGTTCCGCCAGCTTCATCAGTAATCTGTTTTCAAATTTTAATCTTCGTTCCTGTTCTGTGCTTGTAGATATTGTTGAAATGAAAAGATGAAGCTATCGTTTACAAAAGCTTATCGGTTTCTCTTAAATTCTATGATTTGGGTTCATGAGTAGACTCGAGAAGATCTCTTTTAAGGTTTCGGAATCAAAGTGATTTTACATTTTGGGCAAGACTTCTTCTTGGATGCTAACTATAAACATAAAGTAAATACGTACTTACTTTATGGTATCTATTTACTTTATGCTATAACAAAACCCAGTCACACAAGAAAGAGCGTGCGGTTGCACGTCGCTCTTATTAGAGTCATGACGTCACAGCAATGATACCAGCTGTTGTAGTTCTCCGCCATGTTGCTCTAATAACTTGTTGTGATCTGAATTCCCAATATGGCGTCACCGCGTCTTCTTATGTTCTGGGGACGCCCATAATATTTGTCATTGTAACATGTTAACCATTGAGTTTGCTAGAAGAATCAACGCATAGCGGGAGTGCGGGGAGGAGACAGTCTTCCTCTTAAGGACTACCACACCAGTTGTATACCTATCAGAGACAACCTGTAATGTTTGTTACTAATTACTATAGAAATCGATATCTAATGAAAAAAAGAAGAGAGAAAATCTAAAGTAAATTTCGATTCTTTTTAAGAAGATAAAACCGATTTTGTCTACATTTGCAATCTAAACAAAATTATAGTATAAATCCGTTGTTACAGAAAAAGTTCAAACGGTAGACAGCCTACCACAAGAAACGATAACAGAATATTTTTACACTTGGCAGAAAGAGTCAAGCTAGCGATTTTCTGTGATAGTAAAGCCATCGCGAGTAGTTGTTATTTCGAAAAACTTAGCGATTACAAGACAATATTACGTTTGCCCTTTGGACTGACTTAGCCAATAAACACCCTAAAAGTAAATCTGCATTTTCCATCAGAAGATTGTCTTCCTCATACAGGTGACATAACTTGAAGCACGAGTTACGCAGCTACATCCACTTTACTCACCAGACTCAGCACTTTGTAACTTCCACCATTTACATTATTTCTTTTATGGGTGAAGATTTTCGTCAGGTGAGTAACTTTCAAAGCAACTTAAGCCTTATTAGCAGCTTTTTAGTAATTGATCTTTTGTATTAGTATAATAACTTTGGAACATCATTGGTTCGTTCACTAACATATAAACCGCTTTTTAGCTTCATTCAAAGAACATTTGGATGACACTCTTAGCTCAGTTGAACAGAGAATCGATCCTACTTTTTTTTTCAATTAGTAAAAAAATAAAACACACTGAAGTAAATTGTTCTGTTACGGTGCTTCGTTTCAACTCTGTAATCTTTGTATAAACATTACTTTTTCTACGGAAGAGAAAGGAACAAAACGAATGGCGCTTCAGTTAGCGAACCCATTCAATTCTTCTCTAGAAAGAGATTTGGAACTCCTTTTGAGAGTCATCTCCCTTTTCTTGAGTGAGAAAACGAAATGCGAAACTGGGGGATAAAGCGTTCACATGATTTGTTTCTCCGAGAACCAAACGACTTCTGGAAATGATTCAAAAAAGCAGTTTTATGCGATGTTTCCAGAAATTACAATGATACATTGGGACAGAAAACTAAAACAGTTCCAAGTTTTTTTTTTTTAATTTTCAAGATGGAACCGCGTACGTTTCTTCATTCTTCACGTTGAAGCTGTTTTGTTTCAGTTCTTTCAAAATAAATCCAAAATATTAAATGGACTACGGTATAGGGCTGTCAAAAATGTCGATATAAAGAAATCGGTATCGATACTTTGGAATTCCGAAAATTCAGTATCACCCATAATGAAATACCGATAATACCGAAAGACTGAAATATCGATATACCGAAATACCGAACAGTATCAATATACTTAACAATATCGGAACATTGAAATACTGAATTCTTCTGAAATTCTGAAAATATTAATACTAATAATTTGTATAGAGGAAGAAGCATGGCAGACCTGAAATCAGGTCAGTTTTGGTGACCCGGCCTGACCAGGACATACGTGGTCCGGTCTAAAACTTGACCCGATTCACCCGATCTGAGAACTTAATGAGCTCCATTTTCGTAATTTTCGTGCTCTGGGAGGAACATCTCCGGTCTCGGTCACCCCTCAAATGCAAGGAAATAATCAAATGCTCTACTTTGTCTTCCAGATAACGAGACCTAAATAGGGTCACCGGGTCAGGCCGTGTCCTAGGCATAGACCCGCTACAAAACTTGACGTACTGTGCTATAACCACAATAATTCTAGTGTTGATTGGAGAATAGAAATGACCAAACTGATCCAGATATCGGATATCTGGAATAACCGGATCCGGATGTACATATCCGAGTTTCAAGTATCTGGGGCATGGACACATCATCATAGCCTTTCCTAATTCATATGTATTTTGGGGGATTTTTTTGGCTACCAGAAGATAAGTCTTATTTTGATTTCTTTTACTTTTCATTTTGGAGTATTTTGAGGGGAGAGAGGGAAAACAGAATCATAGAAAGAGAGAAGAAATTGCTGAGTTATACATGACTTGCAAGAGTAGTGTCATTGAAACCAGTCATATAATAGTCTGTTACTAATACATATATTGGAGTGGCTAAAGGAAAACAAATAATCGACAGCACCTGCTTGTCTCTTCAAACTCCACCCTCCACATCGCCAACCGTAACTACCCTTTACTCTGTGAGTGGTTATCAGTCACTATGCAATAAACATTGCGCTGTTAAAAGGAAAGAACAAAAAACTATTGTCCCCCCTTCCCTTTAAGCATGCAGCGAGGTAATAATAATACAAAACTACTTTTCCAGATTGTGTAATTTGCTTTTGAGAAATAAAGAAAAAAATAAAGGACGGTAAAAATGTTCCTATCAATTAACTTTGGACAAAAGACAATAACAATCAACTACACAACTATCTCTATAAAATATATTTTTGGAGTTTCAGATACATTGAATTAAATTGGCTATATTTATGGTAATTTATGAAAGGCCCTGGTCAATACCTTCCCCATGCTCTGCCTACCTCATCCCGGCCTCTCTCTCTCTCTCTCTCTTATCTCTCTTCTCTCTCCCCTCTCCTTCTCCGGAAGAGAAGGAAGAAGAAGGAAAGGGAAAGAGAGAGAGAGACAAAGAGTCTCTCTCTGTCTCTCTCACCGAGCCGCGTAGCTCAGTAGTAGACCGTTGGCGTAGGATTCGGGAGGTCGTGGGTTCGGTCCCAGCGGTCGACCATCCTGACTGAGATTTGTCCAGGGTTTTCCTCAGTCACACCACACAAATGCCGGGTGGCACCTTTAACATAGGCCCTAGCTGACACCTTCCCGAATCATTTCCCCTCCCTTATCCCGGCCTGATCCTTAGATGCCTGAAGGTCATAAATTAAATTTAAAAATTCAATTCTCTCTCTCTCTCTCTCTCTCTCTCTCCTTTCTTTATTTCTTTCATTGCCTCAGGCCGGGGTGAGTTAGGCAGAGGATGAAAAAGTTATTGGCCAGGGTCTCTGATAATTTACCATCCCGGCATCGCAGTTTCAGATGCATCCTAGTATCGAAATCTGAATTCTGGGTCTTTGAATCTACGACTGAAATCGGATGAATCCATTGGACCGGATGTCCAAAGCCCTGAAGAGTCTCGGATATCCTTTCCGAGAACCCCGAAGAGCCTCGGATGGACCAAAACTGTCGCTGCGTTTTTGACTTCGTTAATTGACTCCACGTGAAGTCGACGAAGCCACAGCAACTGTTTTCATTATCAGGACAGTCCCAAACAGTACCTGGTTAGAGCGAACCGCGGTTCATCAATGGTTAGAGCGCTCACCTCTGGCGCTTGGGTTCGTTGGCTCAAACCCTCCTCGTGCCATGTGAGCTTTGTGGTGAACAAATACAGTGTGCGTGGGTTTTCTCGGGGTTCTTCAGTTTCCTTCCACTTTCTTCATTACATCATCATCTATTTTGTCTGAGCCTGAGTTGTATAATGGCCTTAAAAAATTAAATTCAAAGTACCTGATTACAGCACAATAATTTATCAAGACGCGCGCTCTTCCTTGATTTTGAAATGATTCTGTGCGTTAATGTAAATGCTTTAATGTTTTTATCAGTATAGTATTCTGTAATATAAATAATCAACTTTTTCTTTTTCATGAAAATCTTTTTTTTTCTTATTTGAGATCGCCAACATTTCATTGCTTATCTCTCGTATATACACTATATTATTACACTGGCAAGGTTAAAAGATTGACATTTGCACTCATTCGGTGCCGACTGGGTTGTTGTAAATTTTTCTGTATTAATTTCAATGTTTACCTAACACAATGTTCTTTCGAAAACAGGAATTACATCTATTATTTTGAACTACACGGTTGCAGAACAAATTCTTCAATACAAATATTCAAATGTATGGGGTGCCTTGACTTCGTAACCAGTTACTGGAGCTGGAAGAGTGTTAAAAATGTGAGGAGTAGTCTATATACGCAGTGAATGGACGTGTCGCGGTGGTGTAATGGACAACATACCCGACCGACAACTGGGAGATCCGGGTTCGAGTCCCGGTTGCGGCTGTTGTCAAATTTTCTGTATTAATTTCAATGTTTACCTAACACAAGGTTCTTGTAAAAAATGGAATTACAACCTTAAATATAGATAATTAATGGAATTACAACTTTAAATATAGATAATTACGCCAGAAATATTATTTTTTTGCATATTAACCGGAATTTCGGTGTGGGGGTTCAGGCCAACCCCCTAAATACATACGTCCCCCTAAATAAATGAGTACTTCCATATCGCTCAATATAATTGTTTTTTGGTATTTTGATATTGTTCGATATTTCAATATCATTCAGTATATCGGTATATTGATATCGTTCTGTATTTCGGTACATCGATAATTATCGGTATCCAAAACATACTGAAAGTCGGTATGAAAATTTCAATACCAAACACCCCTACTACAGTATGTAACTTATTTCAGCTACGGTTTTGTTGATATAAGAGGTAAAACGTACTATGCAGAAAGAAGTCTATTGATGAACGAATTGTTAAAACGAAAAAGCATTTATAAAGTAATGTTTTGCGTAAGCGATTAGGTTGCACTCGACTCGTAACAACACTATGTGATAAAAAATATCCCCGCTAAACATATGTTTTAGAGGGCGACACAGTACTCCCATCCCATCTACCTTGTGGAACACATGATGAGCGATCTCGGCGTAGTCAGCAGACAGCGCGAGACAGCAGAATGGAACAGTCTGAGGAACTCACGAACTTTCAACTTGGTCAGGGGATTGGGTGCTACTTGTGTAAGAAGTCTATGCGCGAGATTTTCGCCCTCCTGAACATCCCTAGGTCAACTGTTTCCTATGTTTTTGTGAAATTAGTACGTGAAGAGACGTGTACAACCAAACAGGGTGCAAGCCGATCTCCCATGCTGACTTCCAGAGTCCATCGAGAGGGACAATGTACTCATCAATCATCCATCGCCACCATCACACAGGAATTCCAAACTGCATCAGGATCTCCTCCAAGCACCATGACTGTTTGACGCAAGGTGCGGAAACTTAGTTTTTATGGCCGAGGAATTGCCCATAAGTCACACATCACACAGGCAAGTGCCAAACGCACCTCGTGTGATGTAATAAGCGTTAAAACTGAACCATAGAACAGTGAAAACCCGTTGGGTGGAATGATGAAACACGGTGTACAATGTGGCGATTCGATGATAGGGTGTGGGTGTGGCAGATGCCTTGCGAACGACATTTACCAACCTGTATAGTGCCGACTGTGAAATTCGGTGGTGATCAGGTTACATTGTAGTCATGTCTCCTGGAGTGAGCTTGTTGCTTTACATGGCAGTGTCACGGCACAAGATTACGTTGACATTTTAGGCACTTTCCTGTTGCCTACCATCGAAGACCAGTTCGGGAATGACCATTGTGTGATATCTTTCAACTGACAGAGCACATGTCCATAGTGCAGGGATTATGGAAAAGTGGTTTGAAGACAAGAACATCCCACTAATGGGGATTGGTCTACGCAGAGTCCTGATTTCAATCCGATAGAACATCTCTGGAATGTTTTGGAACGCCGACTTCGTAATAGACCATACAGACCCACCGAGCAATCGTGGCTCAGTAGTAGACCGTTGACTTAGCATTCGGGATTTAGTGGGTTCAATCGCAACGGTCGACCATCCTGACTGTTTTTGTTTAGGGTGTCTCCGCAGTCACACACACCAAGCAAAAGGCTGGATTCTTAGGTCCTGGCCGACACCTTCCCGCATCCTTTCACCTCCCCTATCAAGGCCTGAGTTTTAGATGTCTAAATTCCATAATTCAAATTCAAAACCACACCGGCCCATATCGATACCTCTTCATATTTCGGCTTTCCGCCATTCTCCAGAAAACGTTCCACCACTTGATTGAAAGTATGCGTGCGAGAGTGCAGGAAAGGCTAAGGGTGGGCCAACACCGTGTTGCCAGTGGTTCCGATGGAGGAAGGCCCAAACTTGTACTTCATTTTCAGGTACTTTAATTAACTAGTCCGAGTACTTTTAATTAAATAGGTGTAAGTCTTAGCACTCATTTAGGACCAAGGTACGTCACATGTCTAGGATGACTTCCAGGAAAGGGAATGGGGACTGGGAAAGGTAAAGACTCAGTTCTGCATCTAGGTACTACACATATCTCGTCAACCCAGAAAAAATTTGGTCGAGTTAGGGAAAGCGGTCAAATAATAGTAATAATGATTCCTGAATGTGTGGATGTCTTCACTGGGTGAAGTAGATTCGGTCGTCGACTTGCAATCATTTGATCTCGAATTCGAATGCTGCTGGGTACACACATTGAACATACAGTAGTTGTTCAGTTTCAACTACAAACTTTAGATCCTATACTTCTGACCTAATCTTCTGGCAATGACAAACCAAAGTCGATTCACCTTGCCCAGGGAATTTCCGGTTATAGACTTACCTCAGAAGAGGATCCCGTTGCATAACCTCATGGTGAAACCTCTCGCCTTTGGTGCTAGCTGCTCGATTTTGGGTGGGCGCTCAAAGATTTCTTCTGAATCATGTGCATCAGTTGACGCGTCGATTGATTTAAAAAGTGACACACTTCGGTTACGGAAGACCAGTCAAATGTCGTTTTACAAGGACTGACCACGTCTTTTCAAGAGCTCCAAAGCATAGTTTAGTTAGGATCTTGTGGGCAATAAATTTTATCTGAAACTACGTGTATGTAAATTACTGAAATATTTTACGGTCTTTTGTTTACAAAACTGAAAGTGAAAGAGTTAATTAATTTCAAATATTTTCTTTACGTTAAAAGATATTTATCTGTGTAGTCTTTACTTTCTAAATTTTCCTCTATTATCAGCTTCACTAATGCATCCATCTTAAACTTCTCTCTCTCTCTCTCTCTCTCTCTTTGTGTGTGTGTGTTTCATTTTAATTTCCTTCTTTGTTGAAACAGAAAACAGAGACGTCATAACAAGGAAAAGAATAAAACTTGGTGTGTTGTGCTTTACCTTTTTACCTTTCGTTTTTCCTACTTCCATCTATTTTTTTCTTCTTCTCGTAATATTGTGGATACAGCAGGGTTTTGTAATAACGTCTCTTGCTGCTCCAAAATCTTACATTTCTGTTTCTCTTCTTCAATATCATAAGCAGGGGATCAAGTGTTTCCATCAATTTTCAAGAAACGTTTGACTTCTCTGTCTCCCTCTCTTTCTCTTTGTACTAAATATACGTGCAAAGAAAGTTTTCCAAAGTGAAATAAAAATATAATTTAATGGAAAGTACATAATATCTCTATCTTATAGCTCTTTCACTTAAGACAGCGGTTTTCAACCTGTGCTCCACGAGCCTCTGGTACTACGTATAGCCTATGTGTGGATTTACACAACTAATGCCTTTTGTCACTAACGCTCTTCCACCAATGAAATAGTAACTTTTGAGACACCGTATATAATAATAATAATAATTTGCATGAACCTTGAAAATTGTGTTTTAGTGTTTTATCTTAAGGGTATGTAAATATTCTATGAATATTTGTTTCATGTTAATATTTTTATTGTCGAGATTATATAATAATCCAATTGTTATTTTGGTGAGAAAAGACAAAAAAGTAAAGATACATAATCATGAAGTTGTAAGGGAATATGTAAGCTTTTACATACGAGTATATGTTACATAACATAATTTGTGGAAACTGAAATTTTGTATTATTTGACTTCTTATGTCATTAGACATATACATGTGGAAAGATTTAAAATAAAAGTCTATTATATTCTTTTATTTCTCTTTGGTATATGTTATAGTTCAGATTTACAAAGGGATTGTGTCCAGCTAATAATAAAATGTATTGGAGAGATTCGCTGATAACTATGTTAAACATTTCACCGAATTTCAAAAATAAGATACTTATAACAAAGCTTTAAAATATATGTTCTTAATACCATACATTCTAATATCAAAAAATTCGACAGTAAATTTAGTGCGAAAGCGTTTGTTTTCAAGAGAAACTAGACCATCAATTCTCACAATGAGTTTCAACCAATTATAGCCCACATAGAACAGGATTTCCCAGGGATATCCCATTTAGATCCAAAATATGCGCACAATCTCCCAGAATATTTGGGATCAAATAAGGATATTCCTAGAATACACTTTTTATAATATTGAAAGGATATTCTAGATTGGAGTTTCAGGAATATTCGTAGAAAAGTTTGAGAATATTTTCAAAGAATAATTGCTTTCGACATATTCGTAGAATATACTTGGGGTATCTCCAGGAATATTCTTAGGATATGCGCTGATCCCGGACATTCAGACATTCGTAGAATATTCTACGCATATTCTAAGAATATTCTTGGAATATTCCAATATTCTCACGGGAATATTCTTAGCATATTCCGAGAATATAACTGTGCTGTATGGGAGTACAAGGACAAGGTATGCAAGCAATATAGTCCCCCAACTCGCGGAAATAAGGCCCAGGTTTATCCACCGGGAACTAGGCCATTAGAATATATCCCCCAAGCCTCCCAGCTCTTTTTTTTTTCTTATTAATAATGTGCAGTCAGGTCCTATCGACTTCATGCTTCGACGCCGAGCAGGGGTCGAGGCAGGGACACGAATTCGGGTGATGACCTACCCCAATCTTGTGGAGAATCCATTTCAGATTCGTTGTGCCCTCAGGCACTCGAAACAAGATTGAGCTAATATAGCTAAGAGGTGGGGGTGGAAAGGAGGGTCCCTAAAATAAAAAAAAAATTAAATTAAAAAAAATGATTTTAATTTCCTTATTCACAAATTTAAAAAAAATGTGAATTAAGTTCCCTAAACTTTTTCTAAGGCTGCTACTAACTTATTCCAGCATTAAAATCACTCTGGTTTGCTTTAAGATCGGAACAAACGTACTATGTATTGACGTATCTACAATGTTGAGATTTCATCTCATGTTAAACATTAAACCAATATTGATATACAAGCACATTCGCTAATGTTTGTATTATATGTTGATAATTATGCCTTGCAAATATTTGCATAGTTCATCTTCTCGGTAAAGCATTGTCTTTATTGCAGGAAGTGACGCTGGATGTATTGTTGGCATTGATATATGAATTCTCCTGTCCTTATACTGAAAAATCGTTCTTCTTTCATCTGGAGTTTTTGTTTATGAACCTAAACCAGATAAAGAAATTGGCCCAAGTCTAGTGCTAGCCCCCACTGCCTTGTAATTAAGGGGTCCCGGGTTCGATATCCCCTTGTGGCAGAAGTGGCTCATAGCCTGCACCACTATGAGTTCACCTTGCCCAGAGACCTTCGAGTAGAACAATCATCATCAACTACAATGAAATTCGTCACTACAGTAAATATAAAATTAGCAGTAAACCAGGGAGTCCGCCAGAATGTTCCCCCTATAGGGGTAAGTAGATTTTCCGGTTTGTATAAGTTTTTCAACTTAAAATTCTTCAAGTTGGGGGGTTGTGCTCATAAATTTTGGAGGAGTGATATCCCAGTGGGGGATCTTATGGGATTTGTTTTGTTTCCCTAGTGCTGCAAATACCATAAAAATTTCCTTGCCCGTAGTTTCTACGGAAAATACAAAACAGAGGCAAAATTTGTAGTTTCTATTTGTCAAACAGGTCGAGGAGGTGTATGTGCTTTCACAGAAGGTAGATTAGAGAAAATATCCGATTTTTCTTCTTTGTTACAAAAGGAACTTTAGCTTCCAAAAGGAAAACGTTTTCTTTTTTTCGCAAAGTAAGGAGTACTTGAATTCCCTAAGGAGATATCATGCCAAATAGGAGTAACGTATTTTCAGATCAGAGAAGGTGTCGATCCGTGTCCTTTTCCCCTCGACAATTCTTGAAAATCTCTTCCTCTCATCTCCCTTCTCTTGTTCTCGGCTAAAGGAGCACAGCTGGAACTCTTGCTGATGGTTCTTACTTGCCTTCGTTCGCAAACGTTCCTCCAAACGAAATCCCCCGGAATGAATGACTCTCAGTGTGATGTTTCAGCTTAGTCGAACATCTTTTTTTTTTTCGCTATCTCCGACTTTCCTTTCCGTTTACTTTCTTCGCTCTCTCTTTTCGACGTTCTTCTTTTTTTTCGACAACAGGACCAAAAAATTCCGAAGCAGGATGAAAAACTTGATTTTTCTACAAAAAATAAAATCGTTGATAAGATATAAATTACCCAGAAGCTCCCTGACAGTTAGGCATCCCTAAATGCATTATTTAAAGATAAGTTGCATAATCTCCAGGATGATATAGTTGATTTCATCCTTGGAAACTAACAACATAACGAGGGCTGCGTGCAAAAGGGGTAAATAAGCCACAATTTGAACGAATTGAGATTTTGATGTTAGCATGATCACTGTTGTCTTCTGCATCAACTGCCAAAAGATTACTTATAAATAACAAAAATGGCTTAACAGTGGTAAACGAAATAGATCCCTTTTGGGAGTTGATGCAAGATCATGCAAACATCAAAATCTTAATTTCGTTCAAAATGTCGCTTACCACCTTTTCGCACATAGCTCTGGATATATTTCCGAAGCGTTTTGTTTACCTTCAAACCACTAACTGAACGAAGTGAATTACATCCACAAATCTCATAGCTGTATTACACTTTTAGTTTCGTAAACGTTTTGGTTCGATTCTCAACAGTAATTTTCGTATCTATCCGCATGAAAGATATTTCATTTTTCTAAAACGCCATAGATTTTCTGCTATAATTTGAACTATAGTTTCTGGACAAAGTGATCAAAATTTGAGTCTTTTCTCCTCTGTGAGTGAAATCGAAAGCAAAAATCGATCTAATAAAACGAACGAAGTGAAGGCATTCAAATCTACTGGAGTATCCATAGCATATCCACAGAGTTTAGCTGCGTTACGTAGGACAACTTGCACAAGTCAGATCACGAGTTCAAAGCCCACCTGAACGTATTCTTACCCACATTCAAATTCAAAGAGGATACTTCCATCTCAGTATTATCTAGATTTTCTTCTGTAAGCAATGACAACAGAGAAATCTTCTACAGAAAAGCAACAAAAGATAAATGTACTATTTCACTGTCACTGTCTGACGTGAATGGTATTAGAAGAAGGAAAGAAAGAAAGGAATTCGTTAATATATATATAAAACAAACACAACGATGGGTATTATGTAGGTAAATCGCCTTCCCAAACCGTGATGTCTCTGAAAACTTTAACCCCCAGAAGTCACCTACTGGAGACTCACCCTTGTTTTGGAGGACAGATACTATCGATGTGGGCGTGGTGGGTGCTTGGTTTTGAATGCAAAAGAGATGTTTTCTGCATGCTACCAATTGAAAGTATAATCTATCTTTTTCTTCTGTGATCGTGGTGACCTGTTCCGTTCCTCGTCACCGTCAAAAGAGGAGAAATGGATGTTATTTGAAATTCTGAAAGCAGCTCCTCTCTCCCTCTCCCTCCCCCCTCTCTGTATGTGTGTGTGTGTGTGGATACGTTATAACCTTCGAAGTTGTGTAATTTCCTTATTCTCTTGAAGGGACATGTTCTACTAATAACGTATTCATCAAGCGTATAGTGGGTATGTTGTCTTCGAGAACTAGTTCTGCTCGTGAGCATATTATGTATGTACTGTATCTTGTACGTGTATTCAGAAGATAACAGCAATCTACGATGGTATACAAAATATATTTTTGCTCATAAACAAAATGTATGAATGATATGAGCAAATGATAATACAAAAATAACATTTTAATTTTTTCTGAGAACGAAGGAAACGTCAAGTTTCTAAAGATGAAAAATCTACTGATATAACCTTTTATAAAATTCTTTGTGAATACAAAGTGGGTGCAAATAACCCACTTTATACTGTCTTGCAATGGAGTTATGTTAAACCAGATGTTTGAGAGCTAATATTTTTGATAAAACATGCATGAATATTATATTCTTTGTGCACGAATTGTACCCATAGATAGTAGCATATAAATTATGTTGCTGGCATCTACTGATTTAATCAGTGCAATTAGAGATAATACAGTAGTAACGCATGTTTTCTTAATACCTAGGGCATCTACTGTATTCGTTTTCGAAATAGATCATCGTAAACCATGGAACGTCACATTCTCAGTAGAACTATTTTGAATGGCAAGGGTTATGAGCCTTATTTCCTCGGCCATTGAGTTTTCTTATGAGAGAGTCAGTCAAATCTGTACACTGGGGCAGAAATGTAATATCCCTAGCCGTTCATCTGCTGGGACTCAGAGAGACCTGGATGGATTATCCAGAAATTTAAGTCCTGGATATTCCAACCGTACGTGGTAACTCACTATTGCAGAAGTGAAATATGTAAGGATTCATACGGTTGTGTAACTTTTTATCTATATAAAGATCTTACACACTGTCCGCCATCTAAAACTAGAGAATGCAAGCCCAAAGAAACAAAATCACTTTGGAAAATTCATGTAAAGCACACGTATTTGGTTTGTAGAACGATGGCCTGACTCGCGTAAGTTCCACCAGTAAGGCACAACTGGCACCACTAGTTTCAAGCACATCAAAAGACGAGCAGCTATGTATACATAACAGTTCGAGAGTGTAAGGATGTCAGCAGGAATTCTATTCCCTCTCCAAATCGTCTACCATACACCTCTATTTTTTTATATTTTTGCATTGGTAAGAATCGGTACAAACTCTGCAAAACTCTACTTACATCCTCCGTAACTTTGACATTACACCCTCCAAAATGAAAATATTGGCAGAATCCCTACATATCAATGTTAAGAACTAACGTTCTCCTTGGAACTTGTTAGAAATGGAATCCTGAAACGCATTCTTTTGGTTTTTTTTATTGGAATGCAATCCACTTGCGGTGACCCTTATCTTCGTTCTACATGTCAATCATTTTATGTACCAGAAGCCCTCACTATGTTGCAAAATTTTCAACTTTTCCATTCACTTTTGACTCTCCGCAGATTTTAACCGAGAAACTACAGAATATAGATAGCTCTTTTTAAAGAATTTGCTTTTAAAACTTAAGAACAATAATTTAGTATAATTATTAGTTGCAGAAATGACTCATTTTGTGTTTCGGCAGCACCATAAGTGTTATCTTCCATTTTCTAAAAACTATTGTCTTACGATTCTGTGATACACAGCTGCATTCTGTTTTGAATTTTTTTGACTGAACTGTAGTTAATAATAGTATTTTAGTTTGATTCTACTTTGTTTCGTAGGAACGGTTTAAAAATGCGTTTGTATTGGTTCATAATTGTTTACTTCACACTAAAGGAATGAAAATTTGGCAACATGGTGAGTACGTCTCGTAGGTAAAATGATTGACAAAGATAGTAGCTGAGCACAAGTGGCAAACACAAAAAGAATCCTTCCTTCTTTTTCAAACAGTGTAGGTTTGTAGTTATTTTAAACGAGTCCCGAGCAATAGTTTAAAAGGAACAATTATGAAACGAAATTGTTCCTTTATGAAGAACAAGGAATCGTAAAAGGAAAAGGAACTTTGAGCACAACGAATTTGTTTGAAAGTGAACGAACTAAACTTTATGATCAGAACTAGAGACCGTCGCAGGTACATAAGATACCTTGTAGGCCTACATTTTGGTCATTTTGACTGAGGGTTTTTTTTTCTTGTTTAACTTAACTACAGCTGACGAATGCCTGGATGGTACCTAAAATCAAAACTTTGGTCGATACAAACCGTTCTCTTCCCCGGATGACTTGATAGCCAAGGGACGTCATCCCTCTCAACTAAAGATAAATTTAAGCTGTAAATGTACCAAAGGCGAGTATAAATATAAGTTAAAATGAACAAGAAGAGAAACATATGAAAGCAGGGAAGAATTTAGGAATGGTTCAGAGAGTTTAACAGTAACACGAAAGCAACGTTTACAATTTTATAGGTTATTTCATCAAAGGAAAGTACTTTAGATTTACGAGCTCCTTAAACCTAGAAGTCTCTTTGATATGATCCTTGGAGAAGCAAAGGGGAAGGTACCGGCCAGATACCATTCGCCTGTTGCCAATCGCCATTGAGTAAAACCCTGTGAATCCTTAGTTGAGATGGTTGGCGTGAGAGAGGCTCGAACCTACATTACCTCGCCATTAATTATCCAAGGTCAAGAACCTAACTACTGGACAACTGGGTTTTCCATCGAAGATTCAAGCAGATTGTCCTATTTTTGCTCTGTAAAACATCATTTGCCTTTTCTTTTTTAAAAAGGAATTTCAAAACTAGAAAATTCGAAATGCAATCTGGAGATTTTCTATGGAGAAAAGCGTATATTTCTAATCTTCTATTACTAACACACTATCTTATTGAACACGTATAAAATTAAATACCGTTCTTGAGTTCTTCTTTCGACCACACCCTTACACTTCCTTTATTTATAGATTAAGTACTTCATAGTTGAATTATTTGCCCATCCTACAACACCATAATCTACCTTTAGCATCACATATCGGCGTTAAATCGTTTAATTCTGAATGGGTCTTCATCTTCATATATGTGATAATTATTTGATTACTTCTTCTCATGATTAATGGTTTTGTTATGGTTTTGGACTGCAATTATTTTCAATAACTACTGCTGTTAGTATCTTTTCATTCTTTTTTAATACAAAAAGAAATAAAGTTAATTTTTCTTTATCAGTATTTGTTTTCTTTCCTATACTCTTCTCGCTCCCCCTCCCTTCCTCTCCCCTTGTCTCTCGTGTATCCTGGATTCATGATTTTAATTACACGATTGATAAGCGCCCGCTGTTTGCTTTTCCTGTTGGATGAAACGCAAGGTTACACGCGAAGAAAAATATCCGATCCGTGTTCTGAATATAATTGTGATTTAATGTCTATTTAATTGATTGTTTTTGAGTTACAGTATTTTCTAATGATATCGTTTTATTTCTCTTTACTTCGTTGCAGGTAGGTTTTGCATATCTATCAGTGTTTCAACCAGTTGTGGAAAAATTACAGAAATAAGAAGCAAGTTCTGTAAGTACTATATTATGTTTACCTTCATTTCAAGGTCTAGATATTGATAGTTTGTCAGTTAGATTTTTTTTTTTTTACTAGTATAGTGAGGATAGTGAATAGAAAAGTCTTTTTTCTCGAAAGGTCGGAATACTTACAGCCCTCGCGCCAGGAGATGGGACCCAAACGAGGAGAGAAGAGGGAGCAGGGAAAGTTTAAAAGATTAATTCTATTCACTATTTTTAAGTGTAAAAGTTGCCTCGTTGACTTTCGAACCTCTCGATCTAGCTGTGATATTTTTCCCCACAAAGAATTGTGAGTTTCTATTGAAACTGATATGGTGGTGGCGATAATTTTGTGTGTGTGCCCGCGAAAATATACAACACATGTACCTAATCATTCACCCATTCACCTTGACCAACTATAACAAATTTACATGACCTCCCATCTATTTCATAATCGAAAAGTCCGTAACTTCATCATATTGCTTCTGCTAAAGTCCATCTTCTGGCGCCATTGTTGTACACTGTAAAGAATTTTTAGCCACTTTCATTTTTAAAAAAAAGCCAGACAAACCAGGGAACTGGCTGGAAGAAAATTTCGGGTAATGTTAGTGACAAAATGAGAAACTTGCTCATAAAAGCCTCTGGAAACTGAAATGTTTCTCTTAGTAACGTTCCACGCAGACAATATTGTGTGATTTCCCAAGAAACTAACTGATTTTTTACATTGTAGATTAAACTCCTTTATATTGCTTCTAGTAGTTAACGATCTTGCTTCCCGCGCGAGAAGTTTCGAGTTCGATTCCTGGTGGATACTCAGGATTTTTTTCGATGTTGGACCAACAGCGTTAGAGTAATTGGGGAACTCCTTAAATAAGAAAACAAAGGTCTCCGGTAACTAAAGCTAGGTAAAGCGCCGATGAGAGTATCAAATTAACTTAGCATCAAATTGAGCAGCGCTGGGGATATAGTGCTGGGTAGCTTAACCTTAAAATGGCATTCATTATTCTTTTACAGAGTGTTACTTATAAAATAAAATCTCATTATAGAACAAAGAACAAATTTTAATAGAAATTAGAAAACCAGGTTTTGATTACATACCCGAAGTTTGATTAAAACAAGTGATGCGGAACCTAGGCGAGCCACTGTGCACATGTCCTACCGCCAGATTTCAGCAGCGAGCAACCTATTAGGACGATCAATTTTCCGTTGGAAAAATTTGAAAAGACATTTCCAACTACACCTCAACCCTGGTATATCCTAAGTTATAAACTTTCCCATCTCCAGAACCGCCCTTGCAATGTATATTATCTATACAGGTTTGAGCTCGTATTGCTGAGACCTTTCCTACGACACCTCAATCACCTTCCTAGCCCTACTAGTTTCAAAGTTAAAAAATTGACTCCTATCTCTGGCACCGCCCCTGGAATCTGTATGTATGGGTTTCAGTTCGTCTCGCCGAGACCTTTTCATCGACATTTCAACCACCTTCTTAGTCGTAGTAGTTCCTCAGTTGTAGCGGAGAGACAGACAGAGCAGTTCTGTTAGTTTGCACAGGATTTGCTATTGAACCCTAAAACTAAACGAAGGGATTTTGAAGCACATTAAAAGCAAAATAAAACTATTCTTTTAGTGAATCCTTCCTATTAAAACATGAACAAACTCCACAACGAGTACCTCATACGCATACGGCATACATATACGATGTGACATTCTGGTTTTCGAAGTAATTAAAACTGTCTATTAATTTAAAAAAATGTACTACGTGGAAACCGCATATACAAGCTCATCGGTCTCACACGTCGTCCTTTATAGGTTTCGCAATTAAACGCAGTGTGGAGTGCGAACGATGGTGGTTGTATAATCACACCATCTCAAAGCTTGTACAAAATACTCTTCACTACAATTTCTGACGCTGTCAAAGGAAATCCTATTTACAGGGATGTAATTATAAACAATTAGTAAGTTCCTCGTGTTACGTTCTAAATAGTGAAACCGAGAGAGCTTCTTCCAGGATAAGTGAGGCTTTGATTTACCAGCCGTAATTTAATCGTATAAAGTAAGTAGTAGATCGCAGTTATTTGAAACTTCTATCTTGTGTTCTACCAGGATGTAAGAGCACATATATTAGCTTTGATTTTACCTGCAATGTATAAGGAGTGATACTCCCTCTCAGTTACTTTCTCTTGCCTTTTGTAGAGTGTTTAACTCGAACGTTTAAGGTGAATCAATTGAAAAACATCAACATGGGCTCGATTTCAGATTAAGGTAAACGTTTTTTACAATCTTTTTGTTGGGATTAATCTTGTCAGGTGAAGTAAATTAGAGTCTGCTGATGTTGGTCTCTGTTGGGGTAGGTAATACATTCGAATCAACCCAAACCTGATTGAATCTCACGTATCTCAAATCAACTAATTTTTCAAGAGAGACGAAAATAGATTTTTCAGTACGTAAGACAAATTGATACGACAAAACTTTTTACTTCGTTCGTTCGTCGAATTAGAAGTATTGAAATTCGTCGTTTTGTCAGATAATGAATTCCAACAGAAGCTGCATAAAATAACTGTTAATCAATTTTCATTGTAAGAAAAAAATAGGTACCTCGTTATGTCAACCGACGATCTGTCATGACGATGCCAGCATGTTTACCAACCGCATTTACATTATTGTGACTCATTACAGAAAAAAGGGTGAAGAATATTCTGAGCTTCAAGATTAAAATATTTTAAACATAAAAACGTTTAATTGAAAACTAAAATTCAATTATAGCATTTGTTAATGTGTCACTACAGACCAATAGTATAAAAGAAAATTTAATACATAACCATTGTAGAGATACAAAATTTTTAGATGAATTAATTTTAATTAAAGATGTACTGGAATTTCATTGTAACAGTATTACATTATTTTGTGGCCTTTCTGTAAGAGGGAGTAACAAAACGGGACGACAGTGGATTTACTTTAAGATGTAATCTCGCCTTCATGTTACAAAAGAAGGTTTACCCTACGTATTGCTAAATTGAAGTTAGAACATCAGAGTAATTTAACAATGTTTAATTTACCCTACATTATCAATGCTGATACATTTTTATTAAAATATTTTATTTAAAAAAAGTCTCCTATAATTTATGACTCACCCATAAAAAACCTATGACGCCGCCACTGATATTTCTCCTTATAAATAAGAAATATGTAATAAAATGTCAATAATGAAGTTACGCTATGGTTAAGTGTCTTATTTGCATTTTAAAAAATATACATCGTGTAAAAAAATGTGAGCATATAAAAAGTACTTCTTGTTAGTTAGTGGGTTTTGTACTGATGACAATGCTGTGTTCTCTTTTTCCCTTAGTTCAAATCTGGCAATTCCAGTCTCGATGTACTCGTTAAGTTCTTTCGCTTGAATTATGAATATTTATCGACTTTTTCCCTACGTTATGAAGGGAGGAGATGTAAAATAGTTCTTTATAATGTGTCCGGCAATTGTAGAAGAATCAAACATTAAAACTCTAATTAAAACGGGCGGTGTAGTAGCATAGCTCGTTGGTTCGTGCGGATCCCTTTGTTTCACAAAAGAAAAGAAATATAAAAAAGATTGAACTGAAGTCGTGAACAAATATTAACTAGTATCTGCTTTGACATGAACTAAAAGGAAACAAAATGACCTGTAATGTATAAACAATGAGTAATTTGGTTTCAAAATGGTTTATTTGTTTGTTTTTTAAGTTGTCTTGGTGGTAACTGTTCAACATTGTTAAAGAATAATACAACAGTTTAAAGAAGAAATATTCGACAGCTCATTACGTAGTGATCATACTGTAGTGTTCAAGTTCTATATGAGAGTGTGTGTGTGTGTATGTGTGTCATATTTTCATCCTGTATTATTTTTTTTTACAGATTTTCAAACCGGCTTTACCTTCTTTGGATATAACTTCGTGTATATAGTGTCCAGAAAATAAGTGTAAAATTTAGTATTGACTAGCTGATTTACCCGCCCGTTGGTGCGGAGTGAATAAAATATTTTGGAACAGTCATCGGGACTGTCAAAACACTCACTGGCCCGTGGCGGGCAGCGTCCCCAACTTTGGATGTTTTGGGGACTGCGCCCCCTTTATCGTAACCAGACTCTTCGGGGGACTGCGCCCCGATGGTGCAGATCTGCCCCATACCTCTTCGGGGAGCTGCGCCCCTATACGCGCTTCCCTGTGGTGGGCTGCGCCCCTCAACTAGGGGAATTTTGGGGGACTACGCCCCCTTTATCGTAACTATACTCTTCTGAGGACTGCGCCCCCATGGTGCAGATCTGCCCCCATACACTCCGGGGGGCTTCACGCCAATAGGGGAGGTTTGCGTCATTTATTGTAACCTACTGGTGATGGTACACTTTCATACCAAATTTCGTTTTCTCTAGTTTCAGTGGTTTGGAAAATGCTTTTTTGGGCGGCCATTTTCGATTAATATGGCGACTGTTGTTGATGTTTTCTTATATTATCGTGACCTACTTGTGATGGTACACCTTCATAACAAATTTCATTCGTCTCGTTCGAACGGTGTAGAAAATGTTTTTGGCGGCCAATTTGAATCCAAGATGGCGACTTTTTCAAAATGTCATATTTTCTTGAACTACTCTCGATAATACACCTTTATGTAAAATTTCGTATCTCTAGCTCAAACGGTGTGGAAAATGGATTTTTGGGGTCCGCCATTTGGGATCCAAGATATATCTCTGAAGATAATAATTTTAGAATCAAAGTGATATGATAACTTCGTAGTTCGGTTCAGTGTCTGATCATGTGGGAAAAGTCATTTCACTCGGGCAAGCACTTTTTGCGTGATGCTCACGCAAACATATTCATTTTCAATTTTATATATAGAACAGATAAGTTATAGTGGACACTGGACACGACTATAGCTAGCTGGATAGGCCTACACTTGATTCGGATATCCGGATCCGAAACTCGAATATGCAGATCCGAGCTTCGGATATCTGGGCCATGAACATATCTTCGTAATCTTTCCTAATTCGTATTTTGAGCCATATTTTTCGGCTACTAAACGATGTCTTCTTTCGTTATTTTAATTTACTCTTCATTTTGGAGTGTTGAGAGGGGAGAGAGGGAAAGTAGGATCATAGAAAGAGAGAAGAAATTGCTGGGTTGTACATGGATAGCAAGACTAGTGTTTGTGAAACCAGTATAATATTCGGTCACTAATACATAGTATATTGGAGTGACAAAAGGAAAACAAATAATCGACAGCACCTTCTTGTATCTTCAATCCCCCACCCCTATCCCATCCGCAATCAACTGTATCCACCACACCTGTTCCTACCCTTTGCACTGCGACGTGGTTATCAGTCACTACGCAATAACCATTGCGTTGTCAAAAGGAAAGAACAAAAATGTCCTATCCCTCCTCCCTTTCTAAGAGTGTAGGGATGTACAAAAAATACGAAACTCTTTTCCCAGATTCATTTGTTTTGAGAAATGAAACGTGTATTTTAGAAAACAAAAAACAAAAAACGTTAAAAAATGTTCGTATCAACTTTGGACAAGAAAACAATTACAATTAAATAGACAACTATCTCCATAAAATATTATTTCATGTTTCATATACATTGAATAAAATTGGCTCATTTATGGCCTTTTGTCATTTTCTGGCTCAGGCCGGGATAAGGTAGCCAGAGGATAGGGAAGGTATTGACCAAGGCCTTTCATAATTCACCATCGGGGCATCGCAGTTTCAGGTGCATGATAATAACGTACTCCGAGTACTGGGTCTTTGAATCTGCGATCGAAATCGCACGAATCCGTTAAATAGGATATCCGAAACCCCGAAGATCCAGATTTCGGATTCGAGTTTCGGATCTTTGAATTCGGATCCGAGTTTCGGATATCCGGATCTGGCCATTCCTAGTTTTCGCCAACTCGTCCGCAAGAAGTAGCGTTGCGAACTGTGGGAAATAAAATTACCAGCACCTATATTGATAACTTGGTATGATATGAACTTGAAGTGGTTTCGTAAACCAAAAAGAGATATAAACTGTTCTGAAAATGGCACAAAGAAGTAGAAGGTAAATTTTCTTTGTGCAGGAAAAAGACGTAATCGAAAACTAGAACAGGTGAATAATAGGCCTACATAGAAACACTTCCCCCCCACGAAAACAACAAATAGTTTAAATAAACTAGGACAGTTGATTTCTCAACTTTAGTAGATGAAGAATGGACGCAACCAAGTGATTGGTATGATATAGGTCTATTTTCCAAGAGAAAAAAAAAACAGTTTTTAATAGGTAAACCACAATACCAGTTTACACAAGTAAATTAACTAGCGCCATAGCATGTACCTAAAAAAGAAGACCCGACAATTAAACCCCCCACACGATGGGAAAGAATTCACAAACTGCGCAGAGAGATATCAAAGAAATGAGACTTGCTCGCTACTCAGAAGACAAACAACATTAACTTGTAACAAGGCAGGACAGACAAAAGGCTGAAAAAACAGTGACTGGCAAGTCCGAAGTGGAAACCCGGATTCCAGAGCTAACTCTCGTCTCCGTTCTAGAGATCATCAGAAATAAAATCCGGGTCATGTGTAGGGCCGTGTACCAGCCACGGACAGAAAGATGGCAAAATTTCCATCCCTACCGGTGAAATTTCGACTGGTTGGCAACCCTGTCAAGAAGGTAAGATAAAAGTTTTTCGTCGAAAGATGTCATCCGTTATCGAACGGAAACACAAGCACAGTCTTAAATAAAGCAGGTAAAGACTTTTGGCGCACGAACATTAAATTTATCTGAGTTTTTTTAAATCTAGCAATGCTACAACTTTCTCTTTCGGTATTTGTGAACTATGTGCACTCATTCTGTAAGGCACGCTAACGTTTAAACGAAAGAAGATAAAGTGAAACTGGCTTCAGATTTGGGAGCGGCTGTAACCTTGATTTATCTTTGTCGCTTTCAATCTGATTAGAATACAACGTTCTTTTACGATATTTTTGCAATATCTCTAACACACGCTTGGCGCTTAAAACAAAGCTGGTAAAGAAATTAACTTCAGATTGGGGGCTCAGCGACGTTAGGGATTCCTTCAGGATTTTCAGTTTGGGGGAGGTGTATAGTCAAAAGTGGCAGGGTGTAAGTGGAGTTTTGCATGTTTTCTATCGGTTTTTGACCGTAAAAAATTTTAAAGTTAAAGGAACACTCGAGAATTTCGGAGAAGGCACTCCTCCAGGGGTGGGAGGGAATCTGGTAGAATCACTGAGTGATCTTCATGCTACAGCCTTTCCTTAAGGGAAATGTTTCAGTATATCCACTCAATTTATAACAACAGGCTGCACAAAAACAGATAAGGAGACCTAACTTGAGATTTTAGTGAAATTGACGCTACAACATTTGTTTACGGTACTAAATCCACTTCAGTTATCATTGGGTTACTCTTAAGTTCTATTGTAAATATATATATATTGGTGCTTTTGTTCTTCAGAAAAATAATAGCGATCTTACAGAAAAACAATAGATACACCAGCCGTCCATTTATATACAGTCAATGTTAAGTGTTTCTCTCTCTCTCTCTTTATTATTACCGGTAAATATAGTTGCAACCCATTGTATACAGTTTGATACGCAAAACAAATCTTATTGATGAGACAACTTGAATAGAACTAATTTGGAAATAACAATAAGAAAATGACTAAAAGCACTTTAAAGGAATTTAAATCAGTTCACCGCTCAACTTAGAATAAACCCTAAAAGCCAATCAGAGAACATAGTACTCACATAAAAGAGTTTGGCTGTTACTTATACAAGAAGAAAGAAAAAAGGGCTACGGAAAACAAAAAAATTAATGACACTTTCCGGAATAGTTAATGACAGCCGTTAAAGTAAAATAAATTTGTTCTACTTAACACAATTACGTATCCATCATTTGGTTCTGTAGCCTAAGTGGCTGTAAATACAGTTTGATAGCTTTGTATGTCTTTCAGAAAAAGGCCAGAGAAGTATTTTTGGTCTCCGAACTCTTTAGACTATTACAAGTCTTTAAATATATGGTATGTTGTCTTATAAAACTTTTTTTTTTTATTATTCCTGCTCGAAAGCATCCAAAAGAAACCGCCTCGTCGCTCTTGTCGTAGCGGTAAGAACTATTACATTTCTTGCATGGATTACGAACACGAAAAAAGGAATTTGCACGCCCGAATTGGTTGACTTTTTACAATGTTTTAAGAAAACATCTTCATTAACATGAATTGATTACGCATTCCTTACATTTCATGTTCAAATGCTTGGTATTGTATCAGTAATAGATCATGTGTGAGTCTGATACGAAGCGGCGGCTTTCTCGTATAAGAACAAAGTTGGTTAGCAATTGATAACCCTTTGTAGAGGATAAAGAGATGGAACATCAAAGTGGAGCCTATACATGCATTTGTTGTTTCAGAGAGACGGAAAAATCTGTTTATTTTTGAAGTCAAGTTTAATTTTAAAACGCTAGTGTTACGTAGAGTACAGATTTGCATAGACTTATGATGGGAGTTACGTTTTGATGAAGCTGCTGTAAGTAGAAAAGATATTATAACGAATATGAACATGAAATATTATATTAGTGCTGCTCAAAAGTAAGTAAGTATTATCATTGAATAAGTAAATTGGTAAAGCACTATGTATATATCAGAACTTGAAATATAATCATCTATCTCCCATTGTCCAAGAGGTAGCTTTTACAGCAATTGGTAGATACGCTGGTTCGAACCTCGCGACTGACTACTCTGACTGAGATTTTCCATAGTTTCCTTTCAGTTTCCCCAGACGAATGCCGGAATTACACCTTAAGGAAGATCCTGGCCGATACCTTCCTCATTCCGTCCTAAGTCAAAGATACCAATAGACCAAAAATTAAATTTAATTCAATAGAAAGATAAATAAAAATAATACAAATTTATCCCATCAGTACATGCATATTTTACAATACTCGTAAAAACAAAATAAATGCATTACAGCATATGAAGCCTCCGATGTTAAAAGAAACCAAGCTTTTTTATTTTTCAGTGCAGAATGAAAGCGTTAGCATTATTACAGTTTTCTATCAAACAAAATGAATTTTGGATGTAATATTTTTTCATTCATTTTGTTTGACTGAAAACTGTAATTATGCTAATGTTTTAATTATGTGCTGAAAATTTTTATTTTTGGCTTGGCTCCTTTTAATGATGGAGGATTCATACGTACGGTATATGGCTAGCCCGATGGCAAATCAACATTCATGTATAACAGGTGTTAGGCCCATATCGTGACTTATATTGGAAAATTGTAACGTTAACTGGGGTAACTTTGGCACTAAAAATTATTTTTCACTGTCATGTTTTTGTTGTATCATATCAAGGTACATTTTGTATCTCTCATAGAATGTTTTATAAGTATGTTCCTGAACTCGTGGCCGGAATAAGTAACGTTGGGCACACGAAAATTAAGAGCAGATCGTCCCCTTTCATCTGATGGCTTAATCATGAAAATCGGTTAATATATACCTGAATAACAAGAATCTCTGAAAGGAAAGTTACTGTATATGAAGATCTACATTTCTCCAAATGTCAAATAATAAGTTTATACCTTTGAGAAGAAAATTTTCGGTTTCTTACAAACAAAAACAAAGCAGAGCATTAGGGACATATTAGAGTAATGTTGTAATCAAAGTTCTCTGCTGTTTCGTTTATGTTACCACTAAATCTATTGTCTGTTAGCGCTATTCGATGGTGGCATGTTGTACCTGCACGAACAAGTACTTACTTTAGTAGTGTGAATAGTATAGCTGCAGTAGGAGGCCTTCTTTCGGAGTGTTCGGTTGTGGGTTAGAGTGTAAAGAGTGTACATCGGTATCATGAGGCGAATTAATCCCATAAATGTTGTCAAACTGTTAGAGGCAAAGTTGCGATGTGCTAAATGTGAAAACGTAATCGGAATCGAGGATATTGAATTCGCGAACATGTTACATAGAACAATAATAAACAAATACAGTGGGGATGACGCAGAAATGCATCAAGATACGCTGGATAAGTATAGTGATTTTGAACGACAGGAAAAGCCTGTACCTGAAGTTTTCCCGTCCAGCAGTACAAGACTTTCATTTCCAGAGCAACAGGAACCTGCAACTGAAAATGAGTACGAACCATCTCCACCCAAAATGTCGAGGGCCAGTATATTACAGGATATTGATGACAACATACTGGAGGACCTTTGTGAAGACTATTACAATTGTGGCTTCAACTCCTATAGGAAACTTATGAGGCGCTATAAGTGAATTCGAAGTAAATCAAATTGCAAGGTAATATTAGATTATATGACTAACAAAAGGTGAGATCGAGCTCACTTCAAGGGAAAGAGGCTATCACAATTAAAAGCTATAAGAAAGTATGTAATGCCACAATTTGATAGGGCAAGAGCGTATGGATCTGCTGTTCACTATTGGCATCTGCAAATATGGGCACTAGAAGCGTCTAAAGTGGTTGGTCTAGACAATTTTACAGCTTCGATTACTTTTATCAACAAACTTAAAGCTGAATATGGCATTTCTGCCAGGCATTTTACTACGTTCGTCACACGTAAGGACATACAAGAAGATCATAGTGTTCGTCAGAAGGCACAAGGGTTTGTGGAGGAAGTGAACAAATATGTAACTGATGGGAGTGTGGACAAAGAAAATGTTTGGAACAGTGACCAAAATCAATTTTATTATGAAATATCTTCATTGTCAACACTATCTACTGTGTCAATGCTTTGGCAAAATCAGTATATATAACATCAACCTGACCGCCCTTATCTAATGTTTTAGCTATAATATCCGTGATTATTAGACGTTGATTTGTTCTGCATATAATAAATCAATGCTGTGAGTTTGATATTACTGGTCTAACGTGAGTTATGATATGGTGATAGAGACAATTTTCAAAAGCTAGCGAAAGCAGAAAGAATTGTTATTGGTGTATGATTTTCAATTTCTTTTGAATTACTGGATTTCGGTATTTTCTTTTGCTATTTGTAACCATATGAATAAGCAATACATACAAATATTTAGTGAACTTTCACCCTACGTTGGTACAAAAATTTAAACTTACATAATTCACGAAACAACCAGAAAAACTTGTCAAATCTTCATGTACCAGTTTTGTCCAATGTTCCACCTTCCCCGAAGTTACCTCATTTGACAGTATTTGAACAGCCATTACATTTGCCAGGATGCGTTTATGCGCTAGTTATGTTTAGACACTAAAAATGGCAGAGTCTAAACACACTTCACGTCATTCCACGTTAAAAAAAATCCAATGCATTTTATTAATATCGTTGACCTATACTCCAAAAAATACTACACTTATTCTGCACTTTAAAAAATAGTATTGTGTTCAAGAAATGAAATTAATGTATACAAAAATAATCAACGTTTTGATTTTTGGATATGAATCCAGAATTAAGGTACTATACTCACTACAATATAGTTGCTTTAAAATCGCTTCAATAATGTTAAAAATATAAGATTGAACAGACTGATGAACATTTTTACTAGACAACGGTGTTTGTCTATCTTAATTTTCCTTGAAAGTCAGCTAAAAATTTACCAGTTAAATTTAGTTCCAAGTTAGTAAATTTTACACACTTTGTACGCAACAAAAAGATTGATGGCGTACGTTTCAAGGGAATATTGACTTCTTATGCAGGGTGTACCTAGTGTGCGTTCGCCGGATTGATAATTGGCCATGTTGTGTTCCGTAATTTAGTAGAAGTTTTATTTGTATAGATTAGTTAATTTGAGAGTTTTGGGGTGACCAATAACTTATGGTACACTCTGCATAGGCATAAAAATCAGTGCTGAATTAAGCTATTTGAGGACCTTGGGATGATGACTCCCGCCCTGGGCTACTGACTATTTTAAGGCCCCTATTACGTAACCCCTGTGGTCGTAAAGGTATCCGATTTAATTTTCCGGAGTCCTGGGATGCAGCGTTTTTAGATCCCCCTCTTAATCCGACTCTGATAAATACCTATTTCCAAATGTGTCTAAATAAGTTAAAATTATGTATAGTGCACGGCTTGCTTGAATGCCATTGTTGACGTTGATGAAGATGTGTGACTGTACGAAGAGGAAAGTATGTTGAGCTAATGTGTTTGGATGTTGGCTGGCGGGAGCTTGAAGACTAAACTGGAGTGAGTCATATCTGAGAAGGAGAGATCACCTGAACATCAATAGAGTCTAGCAACCTGGTGCGAAGCGTGAAAACATTTGAAGAAAATTTACAATGAATGAACTTACCTAAAAACATCGAGGAGAAGCTGTCGAACAACATTTTACAGTCGCTGTTGGACTATTGTGGAACATAACAGTGATGGATGTGTAATTGTGTAGAACATAAAAGAGACATTTTTCGTGAAAATAGTTTGTTGTCAGCAAATTTCAAGCTACTGGTAATATATTATTACGCGGTTGTTTCGTTGCTAGAATATCTCTCTGTAAAAGTATTTATCATATTAATAAATAAATGATGGCAGTACGGAATTTCTTACCTGGATTTTCCAGGGAAGTTATTAAAATTCTTGCTTCTTAAAATTGCTCTTTTCTCGAATCTTCTTTTCTTTCTTTTTTGCCAGATGCCAAGAAGTCTTTTAAGCAATTCATGCGAAAATCGATTTTTCTTCAAATCCATTAAATTTTATTCCTTGCACCTCTCTCTCTCTCTCTCTTTCTCTCTCTGGAAGTCTTGATATATGTGTGTCTGTGTGTTGTCGCTTGGAAACCTTATTCATATGTTTTTCAACTTAAGAGAAAAAATAATAAAAAAAGGCTTTTTAAAGGCAATAATATTTTCTTAAACAATTCATATTAAAAAGTAAAAAATAATTTTGTTTATGCATGACTATTTCTTTCTCTGTATAGGTTAACTTTCCGTTTATTTATGACATTGTGGCATCTTTGGTTCAGGTCGGTAATGGGGTAGGTCAGGGCCTTTCTTAAGACACCATCACAACACTCTTCTTTTGAAATTGAAGGCAACTCTGGGAAACCTCAGTCAGGATAGTCGATCAAGGGGTTTTCGAACCCGTGTACCTACTGACTGATTACTGCTCCGAAATCCGTGATGTTACCGCCAGAACTACGAGAATTGGCTTTTCTCTTAAATCTAAAGACCTCCAGAACGTTTGAAAACGCAGTATGTATCAAAGAATCAACGTCTTGGATACAGGTGATATACACGAGCTCTAAAAGCTTCACAGGGCCACCCAAACTATTACAAGCTTATTGCTAAATCATAATGCAGGAACTGCAAACACACACACATTAAAACAAATTCTTAGAGGTAAATAAAAAAATAATCGGTTACGGCTTTCTTACACCTGAACTTGAAGACAAAAAAGATTATTTTTTTTTGTTAAATAATAAAAAAGTTTTAAAGCGCAATCACGATTTGAGACTGTCGTGTCGAAAATTAGCTACTGTTTTACTGGTAATTTGATGTAAAAAAAATTAAGACAAATTCCAAAGCACACGCAATGTAATGCACGATTTGCGTGATCACCTTTTCGCTATATGTATAAAGACAGGAATGAATAAATAAAGACAACATAAATAGTGGACATGTTTCTGTTGTGCTAGTGTGGAAGTGTAATGCTATTTGTGTGAGAAGATTTGAGTAAGGTGGTAACATGGAAGAGGTCAATCAAGTCATGGGTACTATGACAAATAAATAAAAAAAAACTGGATATTCTTGCAAGACCACATAGTAGGAGTACTAGCCATCAGCAGAATGGACATGAACAGGTTGATGGAAAGAATCAACCCTACCAAGTTGAACTACCCAGCAGACTTGCCAAACAACATTTAACTTGCTATTGTGTGCCCAATGATGGATGTGTAATTGTTTCTAGTAATAGAAATTAGTCTTACTTCAATACCTGTTGTCTGCAATTTCAGCAACTGTCATTAATTTTCTCACTAGTTCCCCCCTCCTCTCTCTCTCTCTCTCTCTCTCTCTCACACACACACACACACAGAGAGAGAGAGAGAGAGAGAGAGAGAGACCAAACACGAACATTTATATAATTTAATGATATACTTTCATTGATAACATAGGTGATGCTGGGGAAAACGAAGAATATTTCGCAGTCGCTATTTCCTATTTTCACACTTTCCTTCAGTTCACAATGGTTCGTGGTGTCCTAAAATTTTTGCAACGTTAATTTAACTCATTTTCCGACGTCAAACAATGATAAAATTTTGCACAGCGACGTAATTCGGGTGACAATACAACAATATCCCATTGTTACTTTCATATATTTCTATATTTTCAAAGCTTATTTTTTTTTTTTAATATAGACTTCTTTTTCCTTAAAGTAAATACTAGCCTGCAACTAGCCTAGGTTTTACTGGTTGCAGAACACTTTAGGATTTGGGTCACAAAACATTTAGCTTGAGAAAATGTATCCTAACACCGAAATAACTAAAAAAAAAGTAATAAAGAACCTTTTAAAGATATACTTTTCTTAAACAATTGGTACTAAAATGTGAAAATATAATTTTGTTTATGCATGAATAAAAAGGAAAGTATGGGGCGCACCAATTGAAGAATTTATTTATGTGACCGTATATAAGAGCGCGCGCCTCATGCTTTTCTTTTTAGTCATGCATAAGCAAAAATATATTTTACTTTTAGTATGAGTTGTTTAAGAAAAGTATGTTTTTAAAAAGTTCTTTTATTATTTTTGTTTCTGAAAAAAAAAAATATTCAGAGTTCAACTGCTCGAAGTGGCTTAGAAAAGATAAGGGAACGCTTGCACCTAGTGTTGGCAATAGACTATTAAACGTAAAGGTAGAGGAAGGGTAAATTCAAAATTAAAAAGTAATGAACGATGTGCCCCTCGTTCCCCCCACTTCGAGCACTGGAGTTCATCTTCCGATAGTGACAGACCCTTTCAAACTATTTTAAGCTTCTCCATTTATCTCCAACTTATTTTTCTGTTCGTAATAGCGCATGATTTATCTACATTAATACTGAGATAATTACTTAGGAATAGTCTGGCATGAGAAGCCCGGGACTTTGTAGACATCACAGTTCGTATTTTAGTTTGTGTTCTTAATTTTGTGGCACGGCACTTCCTTAGCGAGTATAAGTACCAATTTTGCATCTCTTTTAGTGAGGCCAGTTGCCGTTTAAGTTTTGTCCTCCGTGGTTTTTAACTTATTTCTTGCTAGTGTTTTTTGGTTCAGAGTTCTTCTGTGTGAAGTCATAATTCGAGGACATATACTTTTTGTTCCTTTATTTTCTGGTTGGTTAGTGCCTACACTTTTATTGTGCTCGACAGACTACATTCTAGTGTTTTGCAAATATTTTTATTGTAGAAGCATTCACAGTAAGTGCGTTGTATGGTGTTGAATTATAGTTAACGTCTAAAGTAAGTCAGTTGACTTTTAAGGACTGGGCCTGCAGAGCTTTGGTAGAGTGGATTCCAAACCTTTGTTTCATGAACTTCTACGAAGATTGAGCCTGTGACCTCGAGTATAGGAGATGAGCGCGATTGCCACTCAGCCATCTTTATGTTATTTTGGGTATACTACTTTGGAAATTTTTGGGCATTAGTGTGTAGAAGATGAGCTGCTGATTCTTGTGCATAGCTGATTCTTTCCTCATTCTTCTCCATACCCAAGTTTCGAAGCCTTTCAATTTTCTTTCTGTGCCTTTCGTAGAGTCCACATTTGTACTCCCTTTGTAACACAATACACCATTCAATTAATAACATTTAATCAATTTTATTAAATTAGAAAGGTAGGTTCTTCGAGCGTCGTGTGCCTTGAATCATCTGGTTCTTCCTTCCTTTATGTAATCAAAATATTGCGTACTGATTCCCCAGTAGCACACATACGTTGAAAATACGTTAGTATCGAAACGTTATTTTAACATTGTAAATATACCGAAATGTCCTCCTGTTCAACGGTTTATTTGACGTTGAATAATGGTTGAGAAGAAACATGTTGAAATCAAGAAGCGGACGATGAAGAAACGGGTTCAGTTGGCCAAAACAGAGCATGGTTGCTGTTTACTGCTATGCACATTTAGTTGTATTTTGTCCCTTACTTTCATCATGATATGCAGTATTAACTTTCCAACAGTAAATAATACAAGTGTCTGCTGCAGGATTCCAAGCTTGAACGTTCCGTACTCGTCGTTGGTAGCTCGACACGTCACCCCTGGACCACGAAGTCACCTTGAGATTCACTATTCTTTTACGGTACCGGTATCTGTAGTAATAAGCAGTCGCCACAAATCCAGACCTGTCATTTCATCATCATGTAAGAATAAAGAATATTTTCCTTCTTTCTTTGTTATGTGCCTTTTTGCTTCTTTGACACTTTGACCATCGCGGCACTATTAAATTTGTATTTCTCAATAAGTGTAATATGTCGCCTTAGAAAACTCATATAAAGCGAAATCTATGCCATAATTGAAAACACTTCACATTAACGCGGTATTAACTAAATTAAATGTTCGTTGAAATATAGTTTAAAATTCAATCTGTTTTCAACATGCAAATGAGAACATGAGAAACGTTGTTAATTTTATTCTATTCTCTTTTAAGCACAATGTTTATGCAATTAACTTGGAAACATAATCTAGGACACAGTTCAATATAATAGTTAAAAACACGTCATATTAACGTCCTATAAACAAAATCAAATTTTCGTTGGAATATAGATTGAAATTCAACGTGTTTTCAACATGCAAAAGAGGCTACAAAATAATAGTTAATGGGATTCAATTAGCTTTTAATTATAAATTTTATTCCATTAAATTAGAAACAATTACATGAAACGAAAACGAAATCTATATCATAGTTGAAAATAACAGTTGAATCCACGTTGAGCTAACATCTTATCAACAATATCAAGTCTTTATTAAAATATTATTTAAAACTAAACGTACTTTTTTCAACTGATAACGGATAATCAACAAAATAAACAAAAAATCAACGTTCAAAACACGTTTGTGTTCTACTAGCACTTTCGCTAATACATCAAATTTATGAAGACTGTGTTTATATTTGATGTTGTTGTTGTTTCATTGTCATCTATGAGGTTGGCTTTGATTAAGAATGGCAAAATAAGTGTATTCGTTTCTTAAATTTGATAGAGAATTGAAAACCTATAGGCCTCGTACAAAAGTCTATATTTGGGAGGGGGTCAAATCAGATTTGAACATAACTAAAAATTTAATAGAAGGCCGTTATTTGTATCCGAACAAAGGTAATAAGTTGATAGATAACCATGTTTTGGACCAGCACCTATATTTGAGAAAAGGAAACAAAATTCAAAAATTAATTTCATGGTTTTGAAATCAATAAAACTCTTACTGTCTTTTTTCGGAGACCTAGTTTTACAGTCAAATTCTATAGTAGTTACCTGTACAACCCTGAAATATCATGATGGGTGTTCTGCCCAGAGGCACGTGTATGACCCGAAGGTCACCCGGCAAGGTGAACCGAACCGTTACCTTCGACTGAATGAAGACGTGAACTACGCGTTTAAATGGGTTCCGAACCACTTGTGTCCTCGCGAGGAATCGAACCCGGAACCTCTTAATTACAAGGTAGCGAGTGTTGCCACTCACCAACTGCGCACACAACCTTGAGAAACAGACATATTTATAAACACAGAATTATTATGCTCTGCACAAACCAGTCATGGAGTTTGGTATCCCAAGGCACAAGTACGCTTTTGTAAAGCATGTATTCAATTTTCTTTGATATTTAGTACTTTTCTATCTTTTGAAAAACAAAAACGAATGAGAGAGAAATCACTTTTCGTAATCCTCTTAAGATCGTTTCTGATTCAGCTTAAGTTAGAAGTGGAAGAGTCCATTTCTACCACATCCTTTTTTTGCATACGCTTAACATGTCATTTCACTTCTCGTGGCGTCTAAGAAGCAAATGCTTTTGTTTTCACGAATAGTTATGCCTTTGTCCTCTTGCCACGCAGAAACTTCTAATCCTTTACTTTCACGGAGATACCTAATACATATGTACAACTAACAAGGCAAACAAAGGAAAACGGTTTTACATTAGAAAATTGAGGTCAAGCAATGAATTTAATTCATTTCGTATCTTTAGAATGGTAGCAACTGTCATGGAGAGTGTATTAATTTCATATCTACGTTTATGGATGTCACTCTGTATGAAACGGCCCAGAAATAAATAAATAAATAAAAAGTTGCTCGATTTTGTGTGTGTGTGTGCGTACGTGCTGTAAATTTCGACAATTAAACAAGTCTACATGTTCTTTTCATAGATGTTTGACTTGAAAACAATTGTCAAGCTGCAAGGACAAACAACAATTGTGGCTTTTTTTTTTCACTCACAATGTTTCAACCGTATCCTTAAATTTTCCAACCTTAATTTAAGTCATTTCCTGACGTCATAGAATAATGAAATTTTGCACAGCAACGTGTCGGGTGACAATACAATATGCCATTGTTACTTTCGTTTATTTCTATATATTTACATCCAGTGGACTCTCTTTAATTCGAACTCGAAGCGGCCACGAAAAAGATTCGAATTTTCCAAAATTCGAATTAACTAAAACACGAATTAGTAAAGAAAATCAATAACACTTACTACTGTGTAAACGAAAATCATTATCATGCAATGAACCTTACGTTAAAAACTGCAATATTTTGTGCGTGATCCTACAGTGAAAACAAGAGAGAAACCTTCCTACAATAATTAATCTACCAGTATAAGAAAACATATTTAAATAAGTGCAATGTAGTGTAATTGACACGTAAAAATCACATGTGTAACAATATTATCTCGTAGTTCATGCTTGCTTTGATTTGTTTATTTCTACACGATCAACAAAATCTTCAATTTCATTTACAGGGCTATTCAAAATGGTCTTCCTGATTTCCAAGTTTAATAACTCATCTTTATTAAATCACAATGACATGCAACCTACGTTAAATGAAATATAAACTCAAAAAGTTTTAGTGGCTGGCAATCGTTATGCTTAGTTACGCATTCCACCGCTAGGGTGACAGAAAATCAAGATGGCCGAAAACGAAGACGAGAGAGAATTTTGCGTTCTCGAATTTCATTTAAACAGTCTGTACACACCATCGTCGCCAGACATAACGCCGTGCGACTTTTTTGTGGGGTTCAAAATTGGGAAGATCATTTTGAATAACCCTGTATTTCGTAAACTTCAGTCCAGTCAAGAAGACTCACAATTTTTTTGTCCTTCGTTACTGGAGGTGGTGGTTTCAGGTCTGCACACAAAAGGGATGAACAATCCCACGTGATTGCATACCAGTAAACAAAAATGTTCTCTTCTCTACTGCTATCTCAAGGATAGCTTATGCCAGTTAAATCTGCATTCTTTTGAATGCTATCTGACCATCACTAAAAATTCGTGGAGTAAATGCTTGAGACATTGGAATTCAGAAATATCTTCTTTCCTTTTGAATTAATTAAATCGCGACGTCGAATTATCCAAATGAAAGGTTCAAAAATTCGAATTACATGTGAATTTTTAACATTGGTTTCAATAGGAATTTCAAGGAAAATAAACTTCTGTTCGAATTACCCAATAATTCAAATTATCTAAGTTCGAATTACAGAGAGTCCAGTGTATTTTAAAAGCATGATTTTTTTTAGTAAGAACTTCTTTATCCTAAAATAAGTACTAGCCCGTAACGACTATGCATGACTAAAAAGAAAAGCATGGCTCGCGTCAATTGAAGATTTTATCAAGTGATAAACGCGCAACATGCTTTCTTTTTAGTCATGCATAAATAGATTTTATTACAATTTTCTTGAAAACAAAATTATGTTTTACTTTTCAGAAAGAACTTTTTATTTATTTGTTTGTTTTTTTAAATAACATGTTAATAAAAAGTTTTTTTATATAAACATAGACGGCGTAAGCCATAGTGCTGTTACTGCCCATAAAAAATATTTTATCTTATCTTATATACATAGACTTGTCAAGTTTAGAGAGGAACATAGTCTATATGTTGTCTCCTTGAAAGAAATTAGATGCAGCATCAGTCACTTTTTTTTTTTCAAATGCGATTTGAGCTTCAAATTTCTTAAAACTTTTCAGATTTATAAAACGTTTTAGTATGATGCTCAAGAACGATAGCATTATGTTGTCTCCCACTAAGAGATGTCCCTATATATATATTTTTTCCTTTATAACTTTGGATCAGCCCGTACTTGATGATTAGAAGACCTCTTTTGTTGGTTTTTATCTCCACTCTGTACTTGTGTTACATATGATACTTACACTTTCTTATAAATTACCTTACAAGCTCTAAAATTTATAAATTAATACTATTTGTTACAACTATAATGAGTAACATAATTATTATTATGTTCAAGTAAGATAATAATAATATAGCCGTTGGATAATGTGCAGATATAACAACATGAAAGTTCAGATAATTTTTGGATTATTACTTAGAGACGTCTAGGAGGAATAACACAACCTTTGGCAATAGCAATAAAGGAACAAAAACATTAAAATGAGGGAACTTCAGAGGTCGAAAATAGCTTAACACTCATGCAGTGAGGATCACAGGATATAATGAAATAGATGCGACTTACTACACAAAGAACAATATCCAAAACCGACAAATAAAAACAGCAACTTTCATAGCACTAACGCAAAATCCAACCAGTCAGATCAGAATCGAAATCAAGCTTATATGGGTGTATATACTTCAGAAACAAGAAAATATGGTGTTGAAATAGTATATTAGTAATCCCTCCCCTTGCGTAGTGTTGAGAGTAACGGACTATGAGCCACAAGGTTCCAGGATTGAATCCCGTCGTAGACAGCTGTAAAATTGACCAGAACACAAGAACAGATCTGTCGAAATACAACAGAATTAAGTGTAGGTATATAATCACAAAGACAATGAATGAATCATTGGTCTGAAGACAAGTTTTACCACGTGAATGTGGAGATGGTACTTCAGTTAAGACTAGCCGCTACCTTCAACATCACTACCACCGGGAGAGTGATCACTGAGGGACGTCATCCCTCAGGCGTGACGGGTTTACGCATCCGTTCAGTCCATGAAAAAGTCGTAAACCCACATGGAGCAGGGCACAATTTAAACATACAATCGTTGTAGAATTTTGAAATGGGTGAGCTTTTTTTTTTCTGAAGATACAATCAAACCGCAGAGAGTGTTGTATTTTCTTCAGCAGACTTTCGGTACATTCTTTTTTTCTTAAGTGACCTCCTGGAAAAATAAACAGTAAGGGAACTTGTTTGACAAGGTGGTATGGTAACGAAGTTTCAGTCCTAGCTACTTCATCATCAGTTAATGAGTTGTCACAACACAAATACGTGAAGCTAATATTTGAAAGAAATGGTGTTAAAAGTGTAATTATTATTTAGTGCATTTTACCACCTTCATTAAAAGCAAATAACACACGATTCATTTCTGACAAATAGAACAGTGTACTCTATTTTCGTATACGTGAGGTGTGGGTGTGTATGTGAAATGTCAGAACTACTCATGCATCGAATATGTTATTTATACCTGGGCGTAAAGCGTATTAATTGTTGTGATATATTGCTACGAACATTTCATAAATTAGTTCTGGGAAGACTGTGAGATAGTTGCTGAAAGTTGTTCTGTTACGATTGTTTAATTTGTTTGCAGGTCTAATGTACAGGAAAGATAGGATAAGTAATAAAAATAGATGATTTTCCCTTTATGATACGAATATTCCAATTTGTCTCTAAAGGTACATCGTTTTGTTTCTGTAGTTTACCAGCTAAAACGCGTACACTACTGGATCCTTTAATTATATTATCGAACTATTTGTGATGCTTATGAAATGATCGGAATAGCCGACTAAATCTAACACTATTTGAAGGATGAGGAACGATCCTTGAAAATTTTGAAGGACAGTCTTTAAATTCCGTTTTTCCCATCCGTTCTTTTCTAATAGGGGGTAACGTCTTAGCGAAACCAAAAACTACCTTAGATTTAGGTTCAGACCAGAGCTGAAATGGGTCGTTCGGATCAATCTTTTGAACCGGGTCTCTGCTTGGAACCCGGTGACCCGGAGGGCGAAGCAGAGATTCAATTCTTTCCTTATTATACACTGTTGCTTTTGAACAGACTTTCTACCTGTTGTGAAAGGGAGCAGGAGTGTTACTCCTCAGAGTACAAAAAATACAACGCCTAGAAGTTTCTAACAATAGTATGGAAATAGTCTCATATACTCGGAAGGAAAAAATGCCACTGGAGGTGTGCAAGTATTAAATAAGATAAAACCATTAAAATCTTTTAAATCTCTTAAAAATTTGTAGTCCACGTACTTCTCAAGGAATATTTTATAATATTGATTGATTTTAAACACAGAAACACGACTGTTCATCGGGTCAATTGAGTCAAGATTCGAACATCAGGTCACCGAATTAACTCAGTCTGGTGATTTCGGTCAAGACCGGGTCCCGAGTCAGTCGGATTAAGACCGGGTCAGGTTTCGGACCGGGTCACCAAAAGTGACACGATTTCAGCTCTGTTTCAAACACTTCGATTTACCTGGGACCATTTTCAATTTGACGACACAGCAATATTTCTTTTCTGTATTTTATACTATGAACATTTCAGTACATGATTGACCATGTTAGCGACAATATATAGCGGCCAAATTAGGGAATACTAAACATAATTTAATAAACCAACATTGATTGACTGAAAATTTAACCTCTGTATCAAGTTGGCAATATTTTCCCCTCCTTGTCCAAAAAAAAAAAAGTCATAGAGAATACGCAATAGGCATATGTATGTAATGAGTACTACAAGATTGGCAATCGCTAAGCAACATATATTAATAGGAAATACGCAATAGATAAATAGGTAACGTACTACGTAGTACGTACACATAGTTGGCAACAAGCATTAAACCGAAAAGATAACTATAAGTTTATTTTTAAGTAATGTCACGTCTTATCTGATCAAGACAATATACAATAAACATACACAAGAGATAGTAATGAATTCCCTCCTTAATACTAATGCCACGATGCCATACCTAATAGCGGCACATTAGTCTAATGTTTTGCTTAAACGCTGTAAAATCTCAACTTAGCCAGCTTAATTTTGTGGATATCACAAACGATAAATGCTGCTGATAACTCCTAAACTACTATCAATACTCTAAAGTGAGATGCCCGAGTTTATTCCTGTTACATTCAATTCCGGGGTAATATCTTCAGTTCAGCCCATCATTCAAAGTTTGTACACCTAAGAATAATACTCGTAACTTGCACTATTGTTGTTTAATATTTAAACTTAAAAAAAGTAAAACTCCCCTCTACCTAGCAAATAAACTTTACCCTCGAAGAACTGTTCATCACTACTCAACACATAATAGTAATGCTCTTAATGTCCCCCGTTTCAGACTCTGCAAAACAGCTGATTCATTTTCTGTTTCGACAGCAAGAACATGGAACTCTCTGCCAATCAATATTACAAAAATACTACCACTTACAGTGCGTTCAGGTATATGGTTTAACGTTTCCTCCATCGTAAGCAATTATTGCTAAGCTCAGACTCTTATGGCCCAATCTAACAATTTCACTCATTGGGACTGTGTAATTAGAATGATATACACATATATTTGGAATGTTTTTTATCCCTCCTCGTGTTGTTGACACTAATAAAAATATTGCGTGTGTTGGGTGTCTATGTATCTATGTGTATGTGTGAGTGCATTTAGTATATAGGTATGTTTATTATATTATTATTATTGTTATTGTGCATTGTTATCTTTTTTCTTTTATTGTATTATATTTAACGTATATTACTAATATTGTACATTTAATGTAATTCTACTATTGTTATATTGCCCTTACTAATGGCTACTGTCCATTATTTTTATATTTTTATTGTAATATTGTAACCTTACATTTATTTATTTTGACATGGGTTAATTGGCAGAACAGCCATAGACTGAACCTCAACCACTTCAATAAAAAACATTTCAGTTTTAATAATAAGTACACAACGCAATCGATTCACTGAAGAACCAATTTGTTAAGGTTCAGATATCAATAAGGAGTCATGCCACATTATATACATTTTATAATGATCAAACTAATTCCGGTTATTTACCTTGACAACCATTGATTCTTTTATGTGTCACACACATTACATATGCAGATTATGATCTTAATGTCGCATATTGTCAGAAGCATAACTTACAATACCATTCATTCTCAATATCTTCTATGTTCAACATAATTTATCTTTAAAACACATATCTTCAATAATTACGCATTTGAAAAGCATACGTGATCTTATTTCCATATCATAAGACTTATAGAATATTTAATTGTGGGTCGCGATGACTCAATTGGTAGGGTGCTGACCTCAGTAGATATCGGTCGGGTTTGTCTTAATTTCAAGATGGCCGCCATGTGGCCACGTAGTCGCGTGGTTTGGCAAGTAGTTTGTGCTTGGATGTGGCTGCTGACGTCAGCAGGGGGTGATTGAGCAAGGCTATGAGTGAAATGTGGGTGGGAAAGGGTATTATGCAATCGTTATTGCAGAAAAGACTGAATTCCAGGATGGCAGCCATGGAGCGTCGTAGTCCAGTGGTTTCGCAAATAGTTTATGGTTGGATGTGCTCTAGAGGTGGCTGCTGACGTCAGCAGGGGGCGATTCTACAAGGCTATGAGTGAAATGTGGGTGGGAAAAGGTATTACGCAATCGTTATTGGAGAAAAGACTGAATTTTAAGATGGCCGCCATGGAGCGTGCTTTCGCAAGTGGTAGGTGGTGACGTCAGTAGTGTTGATTGTTCAAGATTGTGGGGAAATTTGGAAGGATTGCATAATGCTTTAGTAGAAGAAACACTGAAAAGTAAGATGGCGTCATCATAGTTGGTGATGAAGTGGAAATTCCGATTTCATAATAGGAAAGTCCAGTTTGAACAAGATCCTAGGTGACGTCAAGGGGGCTGATTGAACAAGGCTATGACGGCAGTTGGGGAAAAGGTATTACATAATCGTTATTGCAGAAAAGACTGAATTTTAAGATGGCACCTGGAAAGGTCATTCCTCTAGAAGATGAAGAAAGAAGAACGAAAGAGGGTTGCTAACCAAATGCATGGAAATAAAGGAACAAGGCAGGGTTGCCAACAAAATGTAGGAAAACAACTGACTAAAACAACAGAGTTGGAAACAACATTCAATAAAAACTGAAAGACCGAACAGGTTTAGAAACAAGGGAGCAAAGTTGGAAAGAAACGAATGAAGACGAAGTTGGAACGAATGAATAAAGGGTACTTCCTTTTCTTTTTTTGGTAAAAAAAATGTACATTTTTTTAGTTGGTTTGCTTCCAACGCCGTATTTTTATTTTCCACGGTGGCTTCCTGGAATAACTTGCAATTTTTTTTTACAACTGCTAGCCTAAGATAAGCTTAGACTAACACCCCCAGAGGGCTGTACCCTCTTTATGGGAAGAGGAATTAGGATACTGTAGATATCAAGGGAGATTGGTAGTTGGGCTAAGGGTTGTTATTTTATTTTAATTATTCTTTATTTCATATAATATAATAAACAAAAAATCATGTTAGAGTATTATGAGTTTGCCTCATAATCATAAATGTTGATAGTGGTTAGTTAAAGGCGATTAGATGAATTATGGGCATGCGGTGCAAATAGACATCACAACACTTTGGCACATTAAAAGACGAATGAATGAAGATCTTCTGGACTAGGGGCGACTCTAGTCCGTGATGGAGACGGGTGAGCCCTAGCGTTCAAAATGATTACAGTGCAGAGTATGAGGGTGCTACAAAATGAGGAATGTCAGGAGAGCTATATGCTGATATGAGTGGCATGTCCGGATGGTCAGGTGGTATAGTGTATTGGTAAAGTGTACAGAGCAGAGATAGAGGTGTGTGCGTATATTTGGCTGGTGCTTGTTGTTGGTCATGGGAATGTAGAATGTCGTGAAATAAAATGTGGTTTGTTTCAAGCCGGTTCGTAATGTATCGGATACGTAGTTTTTCTATGTACTTCCAAAAATTGTAGGACTTCTTATATGGGATAAAATACAGTAAAGTAGTTATGAGAATTTGATATTAAGTTAAAAATAATTATGAAGTCCTCTCTTGTTTGTTTAATTTATGTTTGGTAGAGTACGAAAGTATATTTAAAATCATTTCTGCACAAAAAAAGCAAACAGTTATTTTATCATTAAAATTGTTGGTAGGGTAATACGAAAATATTTTAGCGCCATCTATTGAGCAATTTTTAAACTAGGTTAGAGAATGTGGTTATAGATTACGATTTGAATTGGTTAGAATGTTTCTTGTATATAATAACTATTCATAACTGTTGATCAGAATAACCTAATTGTAAAGTCTGATTGAATTGAGTATTTAGTAAAATCATAATCATCAGAACTTTACATGAAAGCTTGCGTTGGTAAAAGTTTCGAACCGAGTCCTCTGTCGAAGAAAGTTCCTAGAGGTGGAAGAGTGTCCCTCGAACTTTTAGCTACCTTACGATTGTAGAAAGTAAATTTTAAGATTGCTTTTAATCGAGTGTTTAAGTAAAGAGTAAGAAAAGTAAGGATAATTGTAAAACGTGCTGGGATGTACAGAAAGTCGGAAACACTTTCGCTAGAAATCAGATCTTTTCGCATGGTTTGCCACTCATATTGGAAGTCTCTTGGAAACACATTTGATTGGAATAGCCCACTCTCGCTTATCTTGAAAGATAATCCTCTCCCGTGTAAGAAGCAAATTCTTTACTCAACCACAGGAACCTCAAACTGTTTCTTTACAGACAATGGAAGAACAAGTACGATAACCAAGTTAAGTTCGATAGTCTGAACTTAAGTTAGTTTTACCCATGTGTTCTACCATCGTAAAATATTAGTAATCTAAACAAGGCATTACTCAGTGTTTAATTTTCATCGCTCAGGGTTGAAAGGAAGTGAATTTGAAAGTAGAATCGATTCGCTTCAAGTTGACTGGCCCTCAAGTTTATTGAAAGATTTCGGAAAATAACGAATTGAAACACCTGGTTTATTCCATATTACATTTGCATTCGTGCTTTTCAAATGTCAACTGTTGTTTTCCGAACTCGCCATCTTCGAATCCGATAACACACTATCATCGAGCTCAGATCACTACATAGTGTTTGATGAAGAATCACAATGTTTTTTTTACACTGACTTGGCCTCCAAACTCAACGAACTGTAACCCTAGTGAATTTGTTTTGGACATGCTGGAATGTGCTGTGGGATGTGCTAACCTTACTATCCCCCAAATGTACACCAAATAACGGTGATGTTGCAGCGGACATGCTTGACAAGAACTTAATAGAATTACATCCTAGTTACATCTTTTAATGCAAACAGGACGTCAGTCACATTAGGCTAAAGCCAAGAAAATGAACATTGAAAATTGTACCTTAGCGCAGAAAGGTATCTAAGTCACTAACTCGGGTACTTTTTTTGCAATAAACATAGCTACTCTGTAGCGGCGGACACTGGTTCCTTTCAAGAGAGAAAGAGAAATAGCTGTGTGCAGGCCCGTATTAAGGGCGGAGCGGTTGGAGTGATCGCTCCAGGGCCCCACGACCTAAGACTTTTAAAAATTACTAAAGAAACAGTTCACCATAAAAGTTAAAAATGACATGACTCACTTCTATATAATTTAGAGACCTTTTTGAAAATGTAAAGAGAGTGCCCCATCATAAAGATAACGTAACGCTTTTTCATGATGAGCCCCTAAATTATCCGTAATCATAATATACTAATAAAAAATTCAATTAAAAGTACTCTAAATTTGTTTCAAAGTTGCTTCCTTACAAAAAGCCTACTCTGTTGTACCTGTACTACGAGTCGATGACTAATACTAAATCGAGTACTTTCCCTATGTACTTTTCCGCTTCAGAGCCGCCAATGGTCTTAAACCGGCCCTGACTGTGTGAAAAGTAAACTTGACTCGGCGCGGTCAAAATACTGTCAAACATATTGACATCAGTAACATTATTGATTTCGCAACGTGGTGGCCTCATGTCTACAAAAAATGTGGCATCTGTGGAAACTATCATG
>JAGDQP010009678.1:0-58207 GCA_022664845.1 Lepisma saccharinum
TTCCTTATCAGCTTTATGTATATATGACTTTGTAAATAGTTCTTCTTCATATATTAAATATTACACTATACAGTCCACTTAAGTTTAATTTTGCAGCGACCTACGAACAAACAATATATATATATATATATATATATATATATATATATATATATATATATATATATGTGTGTGTGTGTGTGTGTGTTACCGTCGAAACCTTAAATCAGTTAAAACTAGAATTTCCTAGTTAAAACTAGTTTCATCAAAGCTATTTCGTTAAAACTAGTATCTACTAGTCAATACTAGAATTCATTAAGAGATGTTAGGGAAAACTAGAATTGACAGAAATGATTTATTTATTTTCATCATTACAGTTTTTACTAGTTAAAACTAGTTCTTCACCAGGTTAAACCTGTTCTGAGCTGTACGAATTCAAAAGGAATTGTTTTGTTTTCTTTCAGTCCGTTGAGAAGTATAATTATTGTTCAGGTTTCGCTTTATCGGTTCTGTTCAGTTACAGTACGATAATTTATTCGCTTTGATAATGAGTTAATCGGATAAAGAAAGACTGCTGAAAGAAAAGTTTTTGGAAGAAATTCTTCATTTTGAGAGTGAAAACAAAGTCGCTACAATGTAATGACAAGAGACGTTTACAATAAACTTTTAGTCGAAATAGAAGAGACAAAATCTGCCGTGAAGAAAACGCCTTTTGCAGTACAGACGTTTGAAACGATTTAATGTTTTCGAAGTTTGTGAAACAAAGAAGCTGGTGTCGAGGAGTTAACCTGCAAAATGCTACTTACCTGCTGAAGACATTTTTGATGTGATTGAAGCAACCCATGTAGCTGTAGGACACGGAGGTCGAGATAGACTGAAAGTTGATACTTCCAGGAAATATTACGACTGAAATGATAAATATTTTCCTATCAATGTGTGGGACATGTCAACTTAAAAGAAGTAAGAATAGAAAATGCGGGGTTTCTAAGCCAATTCTTCACACAGACATGAACAGCCCATGCCAAGTGGACCTAACAGACATGCAAGCACAGGCTGATCGTGGGTTCAAGTTCATCATAGTCTGCCATGATCATCTGACCAAGTTCGTCTTACTACGTGCGCTACAAAGCAAAAGGGCAGAAGAAGTAACGCGCCAGCTGATGGACATATTTTTGACATTTGGAGCTCCCTGCATTTTGCATTCTGATAATGGTAGAGAGTTTGTTAATTTTGTCATCAACGAACTAACTACACTCTGTCCTGAGTTGAAGTTAGTTAATGGAAAGCCAAGGCATGGTCAAAGCCAAAGGTCAGTAGAATGGGCCAATCAAGATATCGGACATATGCTCGCATCATGGATGAAAGGTAATAACACAACGAACTGGTCATACGGTCTTCGGTTTGTTCAGTTTATGAAAAATATAGCTTTCCATTCAGGAATAAAACAGTCGCCATACCGAGCCATGTTCGGGATTGAACCAACAGAAGGGCTTACAACTTCATCCCTGCCAACAGATATTCTTCAAAACGTACCGTAGAAGATGAGGATGATCTCCAAAGAATTATTGAGGATATGAATACACGACACAACGAACATGAGATGTCTGATGAAGAGGAAAGTGAGGCTGGTCCTAGCATGGTTAACATCATATCAGCGAGGAAAGAAGCACACAAAAATCTGTACGAACAGGCGAAGAAAATGAAACATATCTCAGATACTACCATCCATCCGAATGTTGAAGTGGGAGATAATTTATCATAATCCCAATCCTGGATGTAGATAGAGCAAAGGCAGATTTCCGAAATGTCATTGGAGTTGTCCTAGAAAAAATTGAAGATCTGCATAAATTTGGAACCAAGAATGGGAAGCTGGACAAATTATATTGCAGGTATGTTTTGTATATTTTATGAATTAATTATTTTATGACAAATTATCCAGATGTTTTGTCCTTGATGTTTTCGATTTCAGTGACTTTTAGTACTTGAGTTATATGTATTGAGGATATGAAAAATGTTTTTATAATTTTCCCGTCATTGCTTCTGAAATTATTACATATAAAAGTTTTAAAAATGCAAATTTCACAAACTAATGTACAAAATAGCCTTTAGCTCTGCAATAAATGACGCTAGAGAAGTGATTGTGGGCTAATTTTAAAGCTCTTTTAATGGCCTCTAATTTGATATATATATATATAGAAGTGCCAAAGGTCATGGGATAGCGGGAGCGAACTAGTTGATGGCTCGGTAACATCGTGGCAAACCGGTCAAATGGTGCGTGCGGATGGTAGGGTCCAGGTATGGCGTAGATCCGATGAGACCATGGGCCCAAGTTGTTAACAAGGCACTGTGCAAGCTAGGCATGGCTCCGTCATGGTGTGGGGCATGTTTACCTGGTATAGTTTGGGTCACTTGGTCCGTTTGAACCAGACATTGACTGGTCAGCGCTATGTTCAGCTCCTTGGTGACCATCTCCAACCCTCTATGGACTTCGTGTACCCTGCCAACAACGGGATTTTCCAGGATGACAATGTGTCATGTCACCGAGCCACAATGATGCGCGACTGGTTTGAGGAACATTCTGGCAACTTCCAATGCATGATTTGAACCCCTACATCGCCGGGCATGAGCCCTATCGAGCAAATTTGGGATATCATCGAATGGGCTATTCGTGCCCACCCTGCAACAACCACCGAATTGTGGACGGGAATCGAGATTGCATTACCGTACATCCCTCCTGCGTACTACCAGCGACTTGTCGCGTCCCTGCCACCTCGAGTTGCTGCACTTCGCCGTGCTCGTGGGATTCCCACATGTTATTACGTACATAACCCATGACTTTTGGCACCTCAGTGTACAACACAACCAATTGAAGTTAAAAATGCTTTTGCTCCATTTCCAAAATTTAGAGTTTTAAAAATCTCACAAACACTGGTTTTGATTTTTAAAAATGGGAAGATGTTCACATTTGAACACAGTGTTGGGAAAATTTAATTTTCCTTCCTCACACTCGGAGAATTTGTTCAGAGAGATAAGTTACATTATGTATGGGAACATTTACAGCTCGCCGAAAAAAATGGCGTACTTCATTGTCACCTTAAAGCAAGGACAGGAACTGGGAGGCTATCGTTCAAAGGTGCCTAGGGGGTAGATTTAAACAAGCGTGGGGTAGCTTTAAATTTGGCTGGGGCAGTTTTGAGCAAATCCTTAATTTTATTACAAGAACATTTATTTTCTTAGTAAATGCTTCTTAATGCAAATACGGAAACAAAAGAAATTACACTAAAGTTTTACTAGCCATACAAAGAATATAAACTACGCAGTTGTTAATAAACGTTGAACGTACTTGCTTCCTTGTTTTTTTATTGGTGTTACGAGGATTGCATAACCATTAGTATTTCATAAACTACGTATGATTTCGTAGAAATTTTGTAAAAAAAAATCTTGCACATAGTTTTAATTGAAATGTTTTAATAGATATAACGGAAAGAACGAAACACTGTTAATAATATAAAATTTGTTGCAAAATATTTCTTTTTTAGCAACACTAAGTTTTAGCGGTCATAAGCTGCTACCTTGCTCAAATCTACCCTCTTATTTTTGTTCAAAGCTGTCCAGCTACGTCGAATTACGCACATTTGGTTATTATGGGAGAGGGAGAATGGTGATCAGAAAAGGAGGACAATTTAATACGTGAAGAATGAGCTCCAGTTCTCTTCTCTCCGAAAGCTTACAACCTCTGAGATTATTTTTTACTTTGGCACACACAAGTTATATCAAGTATCGTATTTCGCCAGATACACACAAATGGCGAAAAGCAAGTGACAGCTGTGTGGCATACTGTTCGTAATTTATAAATCTTGAGAAAAAATCATTTTATTAATTAAAAGTTATCTCCAATGTTCTAAGGTACCCCCGTTCAAATGTACCCCTCTCCTTTCCCCTATATTTTCTTCCTGTGGCTAGATGTATGCAAAATTTGAAGATGGAGCAATGATGGCTTTCAGAGCTACGGACTTTTAAATACCCATGTCATGTGTAAAATTATGTATATAACAAAAGTGTATGTGATAGCTACCGTGCGGCCATAGTTCAGTTGGTAGAGCGTCCGTTGGCTTAGCAATCAGGAGAACCGGGGTCCGACAAGTTGTTGAAGGGTTTTCCCTCAGCCACACCAGGCAAATGTCGGATGGTACCTTCAAAAATCGGCCTACGACTGCCGTCCCACACACTCTCCAATACACTATCCCGACCTGAGGCAAAGGTACCTAAAGGTCATAAATAAATTCAATATAAATCTAATAGATATTTGTATTGAAATCAGACATGTTTAACTATTGCGAAGTATTAATTAGAATTAAATAGTTACAACTAAATGACGGCCGCTCGGTAGTTATGACATCACTCTAGGCTTCTACTGTAATATACGTTGTTTTCCGCATGGCACCAATATTAAAAAATTCGTAGCTCTAAAACCCATTATTGTCCTATCTTCAAACTTTGCATACCTCTAGCCACTCATTATAAATCAACATATATTTTTTTAAAGAAATGAAAATGAGTGCTTTTTACGTAAGTATCTGTTATTATTTAGGGTGTCCGCACCATATGATTAAAAAAATAAACATCTTTTGTAGATCTGAATTCGACGTTTGTCACGAGCAGTTCCTGACACCACAAAAGGTCCCAGATACGAACATTTCTTTGAGGACTGCAGCTAGGAAAGTGGCAATAACATCACAAGGGGTTACACGTTGTGTATGCAAGCAAGTTTGCATTTCGAAAAGATACTTGTGCAAAAAGAAAGCTGTTCTATGCATTTCTAAATGCCATGAAAGTTTGACTAGTAAATAACAAATGGAAGCATGTAAGATGTTTCTAAAAGAGCAAAGTTCCCCGTATGTATTTTCCCGTAAGTAAATTTGTTTTGTAATTTATAATACTATGTTTTTATTTTTCCATTACACACGAATGTATGCTTAAACGAAGCGACAGTTTTAGTTAATATTAGTTAGTTCTCACTTAACATCGTGTATTAACTAGAAAAATTTAGTCAGAACTATAACTATCTACCCAACACAGTGAATTCTAGTATTGACTAGTTAATACTAGTTTTAACTGATTTCGGGTTTTACGTTAACATATATATATATATAGCCTCATGGTCACTCACTCACTCACTGATCAAAATTCCCAGACCAAACTACTGGAGTTAGAAACATCAAATTTGGTATGGTGTATGACCAAGAGTAGGTAAATGGAAAAAATCCGACATTTTAAAAAGTCGCCATCTTGGATCCAAAATGGCCGCCAAACCCATTGTTGTATAGAATAATAATAATAATAGCCATTGGCGTTACAGACAGAAAGGTCCTGAGCCTGCCCCAACGCCATCTATCCGCGGTTGGTGGAACTGCGTCTACCTGAGTGACGGCCGTGGAGTCAGCACTGCGCGTCACCTTGACCACGAACACGGGCTTTCTAGACCAAGTGGTCGTCACGTCTTTATTCACGTGACTTTTCAGTTTGCCTCACGACGCTGGCTGGACGCCGAAAAGTGGGGTGCTCCAGCCGGGATTGAACCCGGGATCAGGCGGACATGAGTCCAACGTTCTAACCACTAGACTGTGGATCCCCTATTGTTGTATAGAATACACATCCTAAACCACTGGAACTAGAAACACGAAATTATGTACCAAGGTACACTATTACTAGTAAGTTACGCAAATATTACGAAATGTATCCAAATGAGTCATCTTGGATTCAAAATGGCGGATCACAAAAAACATTTTCACATCGTTTGAGCTAGAGATACGAAAGTTGGCATAAAGTTGTATTATCAAGGGTAGGAAAAATATTACATTTTGAAATAGCCGCCATATTGGATTCAAAATGGCCGCCCAAAAACCCACTTTCCACACCATTCGAGCTAGAAAAATGAAATTTTATATGAAGGTGTACCATCACGAGTAGGTCGCGACAATATAAGAAAATGTTAAACAAGTCGACATCTTTAATCCAAAATGGCCGTCCAAAACCCATTTTTCATTCCACTGAAGCTAGAGAAAAGAAATTTGGTATGAAGGTGTACCATCACGAGTAGGTTACAATAAATGGGGCAAACCTCCCCTATGGGGGAACAGCCCCCCGGGGGTTGGGGGCAGATCGGCACCAAGAGAGAACAATACCCCGGAGAGTCAGGTTACGATAAAGGGGACGCAGCCCCCTAAAGAAAGTTTGGAGCGCAGCTCCCACGCGAGTCTTGGGTTAGCGCTCCCAGCGAAGCAAGGCGAGTATGACCCCCGTTGGCCTAGTCGTTAGGGTGTCTGACTACGGATTGAGGGGTCCTGGGTTCGATTCCCGGCGCTGCCAAGAATTTTTTCCAAGGCGTGTGGGTCTGGAACGGTATCCACCCAGCATCGTGATGCAATTGGGGAGTTGCTATGAGTAAAAGATAGTGGCGATCACAGTGAGAGCTTAGGCTCCCCTCTCCCAACCCATCTGGTCAGCGTGGGAGCAGTAGACCAATCTCCTCCCTTCGGGGAGAGGTCTCATCCAGTAGAGGATTGAATATGGATGTGTTTTATTATGTGTGTGTGTTAACTGAGGTTGTTTACAAGCAAATGTTTATACTTAGTAGATGTGTTATAGAAAAGATACGAAACTCGTAATGACTAGTCAAATATCGTTTGGACGGAAATTAAAAGGACCCTCAAAAGTCTGTAAACCTAGAGTTCAGAGCCAAACATGCGTAAAAGTCGTGAATGCGATTCAATTTAAAATTCTGTAACCTTGATATTCATCTGCACGTCCAATAATATTTTTTATCAAATAATGATATGAGACAATTTGCGTAATGCTTCGCGAAATCACGTAAACATCCTCAGTTAATGTTACACTTTGTATGATATTCGCTAATTAAATTTAGATAAAGAAAATAGCTCTTTTTTGCGTATTTTTTCCCTTGTCGTTTATGGTAATCATGGTCAATGTCGAGCTCTGACCATCAGATTTCTTTGTCGGAGAGGTCAAACCCTGTGCAAAATATCCATCATTCATATATAAAGCTGTTGGACAATTGAAGATTGTGTTACAAGTAGTCAGAAATAATGTATATAATTGAAGACCTGAATTGGAAAACATCCCAAGTCCACCTTTTTCGTATTTGCAATTTTTCTGTTCGTCGGTATATATATATTCCAAAGGTTATCCACTTGCATAAATATTACATCTTAATCCCACCACAGAAAGCCCTTTTTAATGCAAAATAATTACTGCTGAATAGGATAACATACCTTGGACTGTTTTTCGTTCCTCCTCCGGTGGACTTGGGATGTTTTTCAAGTCAGGTCTTCAATTTATGGTATAAAACAGTAAGCAGAGGATTTTACAAACAATTACCTGGACATTATACGTCATGTTTGGCCAAAACAAAGGGTTTCATCTTCCATATCAGCAATCAAAAAGACAAGAGCCTAGGAGTCAAGTGAAGTGGAGAACTTTGCTAGCTACTGCTGAATCTGAAAAAGATTAAGGGTAAATTTTGGATAGTTAGACCAGCTTTCGGAATTAAATTGTATTTATGACCTATCGGCATTTTTGGTTCAAGCCGGAATAGGAAAAGAGAGGGTGTGTAAAGCAAGTCATCCAGGGCCTAATTTGTATGTACCATCTCGGCACTAGCCTGTATGACTAAGGAAAACTGTGGGAAACTCTCAGGCAAGATGGCTGGAATTAAGCACAGGATCTTCCAATACACGCCAAAGCTCCACCAACTAAGTGCAATAACTTGGATTTGAATCATAACGTACACAGACCAACTAGCAAACCTGCCTGGAAATGGCCTCCAAATACGAATCTACAGAAGCAGCTGGTAGCACCCCTGTCATTGACTGGTGGTGACGTAGTGCAATAGAAAGTATCATATTGTTTGTTGTCGCTGTTTCCATGTCAAGTAAACAAACACACCTGCAGTAATAAAATATTGTTACTTGGCTGCAACGGTCATAGAAATAGCATGTTGCCTCACATGCGACGTCATTGAAGTTTCCATGAATGTTTAAATAAGGGGATATGCCAGAATTTAAAAAAAAAATCTGGACGCAATGCACAACTAGAATTTAGAAAATTAATAAAATATGGTTAAACGTGCAGGAGATATTAATTAAGCAACTCAAAAAAGAGTAAAACATCGGTTGTTCAGTTAGTAATCCAGCGTCTTTCCGACTGAACTAAACTGCCAATCATAAGAAAACACTAGATAAAAAAAGTATAATGTGTCAGTCCGTTGCTTTAACAGTGAAGACATAAACTTACTTGCACCGACAACTTACGCTACAATTTAATAATTTTCTTTTTGTCAGTTGGGAATCGGAATTTCCATTTACTGAGAATATTCCCATTTCTGCTAAAATGTGAGATCAAGATGGCGGAAGCAAGCACTTGATTAGAATTGCATGCGCAGTTACTATAAGAAGTCGTTTTCTCATTCCACGCATGTGTGCAAGAACTGAAAACTGCAAATATCAAGCTCAGCATGCGAAAAGTGTCTAGGTTTTCTCTGGTTTCAAATTCAATTAGACAATATGAAATGCTAAAAATTCTGCGGAACTTTAGTGGTAATAATACCTACTATTCGAGCGTTCTAGTATCGTTAAAGCACAGCTCAATGATAGCGCAATAAAGCAAGTTTCCTTGAAGAAAAAGACATCCAAATTTTGGAGGGATTTTCTTTCTTCCCCCACCCGCTTTCCCCCTTCTTTCCATGGGAAGAACAAGACATTATTTTACTCCTTAATAGTTCCCCAAGTTCTTGAAATACCTAATTTAAGTCATATTATAAGGTTTATTTTCGTGTGATTCTTTTCTGGACATAAATACTCTTTTAAACTTTCTAATGATGACAATTTGGAGACATCATCGTTCCGAGCGACAGATAAGAAGCCTTCAATTAGAGTGGAACAATCAGTGTTACCGTATCAATGCAAACCTTCTCACCACAAGTTAAAAAGAGAGAGAGAGAAAATGAAAGAACCTTTTGCATCATCAGTCAACAAATGGACTTTGTTCAAATTCCTTCTTCATCATTTAACATCATCACTGGAAACACCAGGAGGGAAGCAAAACGCTTTGTTTTCTCATTCAGTGTAAACGAAGTCTGATGACAGTGCAGAATGCCGGATCGCCCGCTTAGCTGTGATGTGGTTAGCGCCACTCTAAGCGACTTCCGCATCTTGCAGAATGCTCTTGATTTCACAAGACGATGTGGTTCTGATCGCTTACTTGAGAATGCGGGAAATCTTTAGCACGCGGCACTAATCTTTATTATAAAACATTTTCTTTTTATTGCGGGTTCCAAATTAAAAAAAAAAAAAAGTGTTTTTTTTTTTATTGCTGCAATGCAAAAAAACGGAACCGAAACCAGACATTTACAAAAACTAACAAAATGAGCATCATTTGTTATGTAATTTTGTTATCATAATTAAGAGCAGTGGAAATTAACGCTTATCTCGTTTTAGTGTTATTTTAATTTAAAAGTAGTTAATCAGTTTCATGAGGGAGCAAGAGGACATACATCTATCAGTTCTTCAAGAAACAATCCCAGGTACGTATTCAAATTACAAATAGTGTCATTTATTTTCTATTCTTATTCTAAGAGTTACTCTCTAGTTTTACACTGTAAAAAATACAGTTGCCTCGAAAAAAAGTAAGGCAACGTTATTAAAGAAAACCAGGAACAATTGAGACTCCAAGAATAAAGAGATAAAAAGATGTTTTCTTTCATACGCAGTAGTTGAATGATATTTAAAACAAACGCCATATTCGTTAAATCTCCTAGTATTTAGGAAATAATATTAGTAAACAGAAATCCTCATGTTTCAAATTTTGTTTTAAAAAAAAACGAAACAAAAGTGGACATTTTCTTGAGTTTTTGTTATTGTAGAAAGGAATAAAATAAAATTTTAATACATGTGGAATGAGATACAACTACGATGTAGTAACATGGAATCAGCTATATCTCGAGTACCATTATATCCTGTGATATTTTAAAACAACTTATTTCAACGTCCAGTTTTCTTAAATTTGTGGTGTCTAGTTTTGATTCAAACTAATTTTATTTAGGTTGTCTACTTCTCTACTTCCACTCTCTTTTCTTTAGTGCTGGATGTTCCGATAGAAACGAATGCTGAACATTATTTACTGTGGTAATGAGCTTGCGGGGTCCGTAACTCCAGGGCCGTAGTCCAAAAGGGCCAGGAAATGATTGATTTCAATTTGTAGAATTACCTATTTTCGATAAACTTAATATAGATATGTTTTCTAATAATACGCTTATGTATTGTTTAAGCCAAACGTTAAAAAGAAGTTCTAAGAACTAAGCTGTAAATATCAACGTTCTTACAATTCTTGAATAATGTCAGAGTTGGGGAGGAGGATGGAAGTACTCCCTCTCGCACACCACACCCTTTCAAGCACTTATGATTTGATCTAACAAAAAAATGTTCGCCTTTTGTGACGCATACAGGGAAAGGTGGGGGGGGGGAAGAATTCCAGTTCACAATAATAATTAAACGAAACGTTGTGGAATTCAGACATAAACTCACCTTTTCATTCAATCCAACCCAAGCCGTTTCGGATGTCTTGTAGTTGTGTTTGCTCACGAAAATTTGCTCGGATAATAGCAGCAAAAAATTCTAGAGGGGAGAAAAGTTATCCCTGACAGGAATGAAAATTTTCTTCTCCAGAGGGGTATAAATTTTTGTCAGGGGAAAATCCCTGGCATCTTCCCCCCACCGTCAATTCGCACACTACCCCTACCTCTTATTGCTTTCTTCACATACCGAATAACAATGGGGGGGGGGGAGTATGCTTACTCTGAATTATGCTGAAACATACTACTTCCTCAGATTTTCCACTTCGAGCACTGATGTTATGGATAATCAGATTGGAGAGAAAAGACGGGAAAAAAAGATGGGTTGCGCATCCCATAAACTACATACTTCAATCCACTGAAGTTTCTTTAGATTTCTGTCCTTCTATTCCTCGGATAACACTCAAATTGCTTTTGCTTTTCTCTTCTTTATTTCGCCAATAAATTGTTCAGCGCGTACGGGATCCATTGCTTCCTGGGCCACAGTAACTAGGTTGGCAACAGTGTAGTACGTGTCGACCACACGTCACCCTTCTATGAACAAAAAAAAACTTCTCATGAAGTTCACGCGATGGATAAAGGACTGTGAACAATTCATCTGGATAATTCTAACACGTGCTGATTAAAGATCTTTGTAGTAGTTCTGCCGTTTATAAAACCTGCACACCCGAATAGAAGGTGATCAAGGTTGCAATGCGTCTTCATTATATTGCAATGTGTTTATTATGGAGGATGTAACTAATTATAAAAGGTGAGTAAATGTACATAAGTTTGCTTTAAGGCTCTTCTATGGTTACACCCCTCATTTTTCACCCTTTTTCATAATATCACAGAAGTAAACGAGTTATTTTAACATTTCTGACCATGATTGTTTAGTGATTTTAAAAAAAAAATGCTATTTACTGGAAAACTTAACAATGAGGAGATAGCGTGATAAAGTGAAGAAGGAACCATAGAAGACCCTTAATCTTCTGGGTTTGTCATTATGTGGAGTGATACACACTAAAGTAAGCTTTACACTCTACGAAATCCTATTAAACCTTAATCTTTTAAAATGTTTTTGTTAGGCATTAGATAAAATATTACTTGAAAAATCGGTTCGCTTTTTATGTGGGTCAATCCATTTGAAATCGCCCAATTTCAGATTAAAAGGTTGCTGAAACTAGTTGTACTCTATTTAGAGGGTCGAAAACAAGCATTTGTTCATTTTTTTAGTGGGTCAGTTTTTGTTTATGACAAGACACAAATTGTCATTTTTTAAATTAAAATTTTTAATGAAAAAATTAAGGTGGCGTGGGGTAATTATGGCAAGGACCTATAATTTCTATGTATCTTAGTTTTGTAGCTAAAGTATTATATAAGTGTCATCGATTTGTTTATGAAAGGAACCGTAAATAATAAAAAAAAAAGTATTGTTCTGTACAGACCATCGTTCTCTTTAGTTTAAAATTGTAATGTACAGATTTTATAGTCACATTAGTAAATCTGATAATAATTGTGTTGGAACATAATTTGTAAATGTTTTCTAAGCTGCTAAAACACAGATTTTTTTTTTCAATCTTGCTTGTTAAAAATATTTAGAGCCCGACCCAAAACGATGCATGCCCGACCAAAACTTCAAACCTGGCTACAGCCCTGCGTAACTCATAGAGTAAGTTAGTTCATCGTCTAAACTGTCGTTAGATTAATCTTTTTGGCTAGGAAGAAACGAGGGGTTTTGAATCTTCCTGGCTAGGAAGAAACGAGGGGTCGTGTCATCCCCGTGTCATCTCAAAAGAATAACTTAAATTCATGTTCCTCTTGCACTCCATCCAACATTTTTTATTTTCTCTTCAAAAGCACGAACGGATGCATTTACATATTCTATTCTACGTTTAGCCCGTCAATCAGGAGAAAGTTTAACAAAACGAGGATCTGTAGATTTAATTGACTATAGTGTGATAGTAAGCAACTAACCAGAATGCTTTTCAGCTCAAATGAAATTTTAATCCTCTGACTACACAGGGATTATTTCATTAAATATTTCAGTGGTATTTTCTTTTCTCCTGGAAATTGCACCCTCCCTCCTAAAAAAAAAGATTTTTTGCCCATTTTGCTCAACCGGTTTGATAAAATTAGGTAGTCATTTACATAAGTAGTAAACTCATTACACATCGAAAACTCATAATCTATTTTCCCCCTAATAAGCTGTATAAAGACCTACTTATTGTTAAATAGGATTCTTTAATTAGATTAAGAAAGGACTTCTTTATCTGTGGTCCTGTTGTTAATTTTCTGAAGGTAGAAGACCTTCTTCAGTTGAGCAACATCTGTATAATAGGTACTTCAATGGTCCTATACAGAATGTATATATTGGCACTCCGTCAATCAAAGACATTGTTTAAATAGATGTATCGAGTATTACTTCGAGTGTGATCTGCTAAGCTGACACCGCTTACGTCATTAATGTCGAGCTAAGACGTCATTTGTGACGAAGCGGCCAAAAATGCCAAGTTTTGACAAGTCGCCCAATTTTTTGTTCTGCCATGTAACCAGATGTATGGCTGGTTCGATGAGTTTGAATTTCATATTAACTTAAGGCCCGTCATGATGTACACTGTTTTTAAAATTTCTGTAGAGTAAATAAATGTAAAGCTTAAACATAACAGTATTTCATTGTTCAGGAACATAATTCAAGCTTGCAGTATTTCGTAAGAGACAGAACGAAAACAAATTAGTGTTTATTCTATAATGACGCATGCTGTGCTGTATCCTTGAAAAGAAAAACAAAAAACAATATAGCATCTAAGAACAAGAAACAAGATCAATTCAGGATGTTTTCACAAGTTCTTTCTTTGCAACAAAATAAAACGAACAAAATAACACTTTTGGTTTAAAGATGGTTTCGTCTTGTTTTCTAACACCTGTGCTCAATCTTCTCGTTAAATATGAATGTCGAAGTTCGTGAATGACAAACATTGACCTCATCATCTGTTCCATATTCCAGAAAGACATTAATATGGAACACTTTGTTTCAAGAACTGACAGAAAGTGATGAATCCTTACCAGTTGTTTGATTATCCTTACAAGTTGTCTCTCAGTACCTGTCAAACTAATGTAATAATACGTAATTGACTCTAGCACATCTGATCAGTATTCTGCTTCACATTAAATACAATGTTGGATGTAGATTTAAATATTTAGGGACATCCTTGTACTCAATGGAGACAGGCGATTACTAGTTGAAAGTAGGAACAATGTGTTTTTCCTAGATTTTTCAGGCGGGATAGCATAACTAAGCAGGCGTTAAAATTCGGAATTGCATAAGTAACAGGAAAACCACCTGTAGTAATATAGATCTCGTTACTTTACTACAAATGTTTACTGGCAAAGTAAACAGCTGTTACTACAAATAATTACTGCGCTAGTATGAAAAACTTAAAGGCGAAATTGAAAAATTAACAACGCTGTATCTGACAATAGTAGCTACCCAAACACAACTCCGCGTCCCTTTTTGGTATCAGTAACTAAAGTACATCCATAATAAAACAACATGACGTGGAGTTTGCATGATGTAGGAGCGTTTAGTTCTCGTGTAATCAAATGAAACTGTTTGAACGTAGATTATTGGTCTGTGTGAATTATTGTGATATACATACGTATGTTTCCGTTTTTGGTATGTTAGAATATAGTCCAGCTAGCGGATAGACAAACTTTAAGAAAGAAGGCGGCATCGGTGCATACCACAAGATCCTAGTGCTCCATACCCTGATTTATTGCTGGTCGCTGATTCCTTTTAGCATCGTTGCCAGATTTTCTGTGTGCATGACCTCTTTCACTTTCAAAGAAAGTAAATACATAGATCAAGGAGGTCAGCGATACACCAACTACTATACACACACGCAAATAAACAAACAAACACATACACACAGGCCACTATTGGCAAGGGGTTGTGAAGGCTCAATCTCAGTGGATTTCCCGCCATTTTCGTTTTACGTCAATTATTCAGAATTCAGTACAGGTAAACAAAATTTAACTTTCACATACCAAAGTTGGTTTCGTACTTCAATAATGAATACAATTAGTTTTAACTAAATGTTAGTAATAACTTCAGGATTGTGTGCAGACACTTTTGGGACATTATTCTGTCTGCATACAATCCTGAGGCTACTAGTAGTATTTCTTTAAAACTAATTGCATCCATTGTTTAAAACTCTTCATATATGCTTATTGTCCCTCAGCTAATCTTTATTTCCTTCTTTGCAGCATGTTGATTGTATATTACTTTTGTTTTTCTTAAATTCGTTTTAAGGCCTATTTTCGAACTCATTACTCAGTTCTTCCATTTGGTTTGTAGTTCTTCTGCACTTGAAGCAAACAACTATATCATCAGCGAATCGTAGGTGATGAAGATATTTGCCATTCATTTTTATTCTAACTTCATCCCAGTTTAAATTTTGGAACACTTTCACCGATGAGAATAGTTTTGACGAAATTGAATCTCCTTGTCTTACCCTTTTCCTACTTTAAAATGGTCACTTTCTTGATGTAGTCTAATTACAGATGTAGCACTCGAGTAAATGTTTCGCAGTAACTTGATGTATGCACTTTCGATGCCTTGATGTTCAAGTGAATTAAGTACTGCTGCCAAGGAGACCAAATCAAAACCTTTTTCAAAATCTATGAATTCCAGATACAGTGGAAGTTCATATTCACTAGTCCTTTCCATAACTTCATTCAATGTTTGTATGTGGTCCATTGTGCTAAATCCACGACGGAATCCGGCTTGTTACCGTCCCTGGTTAAAATCTGTCTCGTTCAATACGATTCAAAATAACTTTGGTGAACATTTTGTATAGAACTGACATTAAATTAATTGGTCTGTAGTTTTCGACGCGTTCTTTGTCCCCTTTCTTGTACAACAAAATGATAACAGCATTATTTCAACTTCTGGGTATTTCTCTCTCCCTCAGGCACATTGAGAATAATTTTCCAAGTTCTTATTTCATGTTTTTATCTCCCCATTTAAACATCTCTGCTGTGAGTCCATCTTTTCCTGGCGACTTTCCGTTCTTCATCCTTCGAAGTTCTTTATCCACTTCTTCTTTCATTACATCTGGGATATCTACATCATTTTCTTCTGAGTCCTCATTTCCTAGCTCTTCTTCGGAGTAGTACAATTCTCTGTAGACATTTTCAAATATTTTAAAAATTACTTCCTTATTTCGTGTTACGGTCCCGTCTGGTACTTAACTTCAATTATTTGCTTTTTCTCTATCGTGAGCTGCTGTCCTGTTTTCTTTGGCTGTATTTCTAACAAGATTTTCATATCTTCGTCTCTTATATTCTTCCTTACGGTTTTATTTAGTTCTATGTACTCAATCCGCTTTATGTAATTTTCCTCTTCTTTCATTTCTCTTCTTTTCTTCATCAAGAATTTAGTTTCTTCTGTGATTTTGTTAAATTTCTTCTTTTTCATGCCTGATACTTCCTTGGCTGTCTCTCTTATTATCTCAGTCAGTATTTTATTTCTGCTATTGATGTCTTCTTCATCCTCTAACTCTTCCAAGGCGCTGAATATGTTACTTAGTTCTATCTCGAATGTCTCTCTGTTTTTCCCTAGATTTTCCACAGCTAAAAGTGGCGGTTTTCCTCTGATAAGCTTCTTTCTCTCATGTCTAGTATTTAGTTTCAGCTTACATCTCACCATCCTATGATCACTCGAGATTTTGAAACTGTTCAGAACAGATACGTCTTGCACAATTTCCCTGTTATTTGATAGAACGTAGTCTATTTCGTTTTTGGTCCCATTTGGGCCTTTCCATGTCCACTTCCTGTGGGGCGGTTTCTTGAAAAATATATTGGAAATCAACAGTCTGTTGGCTTCTGAGAATTCCACTAACTTCTCTCCTCTCTTGTTTCTTTTGCCAAATCCAAAGTTTCCCACTTTCGTGTCACTGCTCTGCTTGGTTCCTACTTTCGCATTGAAGTCTCCCATTACAATTTTGTAATGCGATTTGCTACTATCCAAAATCTTCTGTGTATCCTCGTATAGGTCTTCGACTTCCTCCTCCGGATGTGAGGTTGTTGGAGCATACACTTGTATAATTTCCATACTGTATCTGTTGTTTATCTTTATTAATACTCGTGCGATTCTATCTAAAATTCCTTCAATTTCTGTGATCCGTGACTTCAGGTCTTTATTAATTATAAAGCCAGCGCCTTTCGTTTTTCCATTTTCTGTTCCTTTGAAGTAGAACGTACGCCCTGACGGTAGTTTCAACTGTTCTTCATTCTTCCTCCACACTTCTGATAGTCCTATGATATCCCACTTGATCCTCTTAAGTTCATTCTGCAGTTCTTCTAATTTGTCCTCTCCTGCAAGTGACTTACAGTTGAGGGTCGCCACGTATAGGTTCGTTCGAGTTGCCGTGTCGGTGTCCTGGCAGTCTACAGTCCAAACCCGGGCATTTTGACCCTCTGACTTCCTGCAGGACTGACCGCTTCCGTTGCCAGCTGCATTCCGTCCTCCGGGCAATGAGGCCCTCTGAGGCTGTTTCCTTGCTTGTACCATCATATGTAAAGAAAGGAGGGGTGCTGACATTTGACTCACCACACTACTAATGCGGGTTGGTGAGCAGCCCATCCATGTTCGTTCGCCAAGCAGTTGCTTGGGTACTGACAGTCCCCTGAACGTGAACGTATGTATTGGACATTAGGCGTCTACCCCGGTCGGTTCCCTTAAGCCTTAGCAAGAGGAATTAAGGGATCTCCTCCCAATTAATGGCAGAAGACTTTTGGGGCGACAGTCCCGGTTTGCCGGTCCCGTCCCGATTTCCTGGCCATATATATTTCCATGGCGTGAGGGTCTTGAACGGTGACTATATCGTGATGCAATTGGGGAGCTTCCGTGAATAAAAGACAGTGGCGATCACAGTTGAGAGTTTCGACTCTCCTCTCCCAACATGTCTGGTCAGCGTGGGAGCAGTAAACCAATTCCTCGCTCCGGGAAAGGCCTCATCCAGCATTGAATATGGGTGTGAATTATACATGTGACTATATGTGTGTGTGTCTGTATGTGGGTGTTTTTTTTAACTTAAAAGTGAGGTTTATAATGGAAAAGGAAAATCGTGTTTGAAATTTGTTTATATGGAAAGCATGCCTGTCTTTGTGGTCGAGAGGTCTGAGGCAGCAGGATATCGTCCAAGAAATTTCGAGTTCGAATATCTCCTGTGGTATGGATGTTCGTAGATCTTTTATTTAAAAGAAAAGCATTGCATCTATACCTAGGAAAATTTGGAATTAGGTGAAATCAATAGCTACTTATGTCAAAGCTTCAAAATTGGTATCACAAAAGGTGAAACCCGTTAATTGAAAGGAAAGTATCGTTTTCTAACTTTTCGTTATTTATATAACCGGTTTTTCAAAAATAACCCTCTTGCCTACTCTAACTCCAAAGTCCAAAACTAATACTATTCGGCTACCTGATAGAGAATCACATTCTTGAGGAACGTGTTGTACAGCCACTTACAAAAATAAGTGGAGGTTGGAGTGCTAAGACATGAAAGTTTTTTTTTCTCCACGAGAATTGTTTCAGTGTAGCCTAATAGTTAGACAACCATCATGGCAGTACAAATATGCGCCAAAACATGGCATATCAAGATATTTCTCCATTTGGGGAAAGAAAGAAAGAATTAACTCTTTCAGCATCATGTACAGAACCGTGAGATAGATGAGCAAAAATCAAATACTTGTTTTATTCAAACAGAGAGAGAGAGAGAGAGAGAGAGAGAAGAAGGAGAGAGAGAGAAAGAAAGAAAGCATGGGAGAAGACGGAGAAAGATCGAAAAAAGAGAGGGGTTAAACAAGGTAAGAGGGAAAGAAAAATGGCGCAAGACATGGATGTAAATGAAATTTTAACACTTATGAATATACAGTCTCCGTCTCTCTCTCCCTGCACCTTCTCTCTGTCTTGTGTTTTTCTCCATGTTCGGGATAAATCTTTTTCAGTAGCTATCGCGAACATCATTTACAGCCCTTAATTCTTAGAAGAAAATATTTGGAAAGCCGCTCACCTTACAAATGAGAGTCTGACACGCTTACCACTTAACTACACAGACCATAACAAATGTGTTGTTAAATCAGCCATTAAACTCGCTACCCTCAACGGTTTACTTGTATATATCCTAGATTTCAGAACTATCTTTCAAGAAAGTAAATCCCACTTGCTGGCGGCGCGCTTATTTGCCCATCCCAATCGGTAAGAATAAATAGAAATTTATTAGAAATTCTGCGTTCAAAGTGCTTTTGGCAGAAGTGGGTAATGTAAGCGGTTGGGGCTAAATACAGCGCCGAGAGCAACAGTTGTCAGCTGCCTATCGTGGCGTATTGATAGAACGCTAGTTTACGAAATAAGAAACTCGGGTTCGATCCCTGGCGAGCGGGTGAGGGTTTTCTTCTTTTTTTTTAAAAAAAAATATATTTTGAAAAGTTTTAATTTATTAATAATTCCTTTCTTGCATTTTCAATATTGTTTTGAAAAGAGCAGTTTTTGCAAACAAAAAGTTACGATTTTTTCTTCTTCCTGTCTTAAAAAATATTTTTAAAAGTTAAAATTTATTATTAATAATTGCTTTCTTCCATTTGTCGTAGATTATAAAAAATTAGAGACCATGGGTTAGGGTAGGTTAGGTAAGGTCAGGTTCGATTATGTATTTTTACACTTTCTTTCTTTAAAAATTCATTTCTATCTGTTTGTACGAACCTGACTTTACCTTACCTCCGCTAACCCATAGTAACTAAAAATGCAACTCGGGCTGGGAAAGGGGAGGGGGGCGCAGGCCTCGGTTAGCGGTGGGTACATGCAAAAGTGATACATTGCGTATGCCCACCGCTAACCGGGGGCTGCACCCCCTTTGGCTCACGCCGCCGAGCTCCCTTCGGACGCACCGTGTTCCCTTGCACACCTCGCGGGCCAGATCTGGGTTATGTATATATATCCTAGCTTTCAGTAGCCTCTGTTTGTATGGGAAAGCAATTATTAATAATATAAAATGTGAACATATAAAAATATATTTTGAAAGAAAAATATTGTTCCTGCCGGGATTCGAACCCGGTTTTTTATATTTAGTAAGCCAACGGCTTACTGCTGCACCAAGCTAGGACCTGGTAAATACTGGTTTGGTCGTTGTATGTACAGTGGATGGCGTCGGAGCCTGTCACTATGACGTCGTAGGAACGATGACTTCCAAACTGTTTACTATTTCCATCCCCAACCTTTGAGTGCGGGACGTAAAAATTTGTATGGTGCCTTTTTGGTTAGTGGGCCATCGATCTCGCGCAAAATTGCGCTTGTGCTAGATTATCATCTCGGGAGTGTTCCTAGTTAGTGGTACGCTTCGGGCATGAATGTTTGTGTGTGTGATTTTAACTTAATTCTAAGAATATCAGTCTATACAGGTTAAAAAGATATATCAAATGGAACAAGTGGAGCACGCTTAGAATGAACAACGTTTCAAAAAAGTTCTAGAGCGTTGGTTAGCGTTCGGAATGTCCTGGGATCCATTCCAACGGTCGACCATTTTAACTTAAGTTTTCCAAGATTTTTCCTCACCCATACCAGGGAAATACTGTGATGGTACCTATAAATAGGCCCTGGCCGTCTATCTTCCAACACACTCTCCCAACTCTATTCCGGTTTGATCCTCATGTGCCTAGAGGTCTTAAAATAATTTTAAATAAATCCTTCCAGGATCCTTTTACCCCACCATATCCCGGGCGAGTGTTATGCTTAAACAACATAAATCAGTTCGCACATGCACACAAATCATACACTGTAGATGTGAATATACGAATATAATATACTGGGTGTCAAGAATACTAAGATACCCCTGCTCATTTTTCATTGTCAGTTCTCGGTGTTAGAGCGTTGACGTAGCATTCGGGAGGTTGTGGGTTCGATCCCAGCGGCTGACCATCCTGACTGAAGTTTTTCCAGGGTTTTCCTCAGTCACTCCAGGCAAATGTCGGGATTGTACCTTCAACATAGTCTCTGGCCGACATCTTCCCGAATCCCGGCCTGAGCCTTAGATACCTAAAGGCCATAAATAAAATTAAAATTCATTGTAATTCAATGTTAATTGCAGGACATATAGATTAAATTGAACTTTAAAATATCGTTGAAGAAGAAATGATATTTTTAAAAAAATATTATTTGAAAATTATGATTATATATATATTAAATAGACTGTATGTGCCAGGTTTCAACTCATTAACCTAATTTTCTTTTTTTAAAAAAATGAATTTATGAGGGTTCGAACTCGCGACCCTAGACCTCTTTTCTTAATTTCTACTTTCGAAATGAGCCCGTGTTTTGCTTTCTTTGTCTCCTTATAAACTAAAAATTTGGCTGTCACAACTAAACTTATTCAGTACCTGCAGCCAGATTGTTTGGTAAGCACCTTCCCGCCATACTATTTTACTATATGCGTCCAGTAACAGGCCCTATAACGTTTGGTACACTGCTTACTGAACATATTGTTTCCTTTCACTAAATACCTTTAACTAAATGTGTTCAGTTGTGTCAGTTCGGCAGGTTCATCTGGAACTAAACATTTGACTGCCTGCAACTGAACGTTCAGTGACTTTTTTTCTCCGTGCAAGTCGCCTAGTGTGCGGCAGGGCTTAGATGATACTGAAAATATTTCTTGATAAAATGGGGTTTCTTTAGAAACTCAGGGTTTTCTTAAAGTTGTTCATTAAACGTTTTATACGACACATTAAAGTTTGTTTTACCGCGAGCATTGCCTGAATGGACTCAGTTTTTAATTTCAGAATTTTCTTCATACCATGTGTAGTTCATAGGAAAAAATAATTCCTCTATAGAGGCAAATCTGCCCTGGAGACACAATAGTTCAATTGGCCGCACTTCCCTCCCTTCAGAAATCCGAATGTGGGTTTCGGATATCCGGATCCAGGCCCAAATTTGAGACATCCGGATCTGAGGTTTGAATATGCAGATCCCAGATTTGGATATCTCGACCTGGATCCGAGTTTTGAATATGGAGATAAGTCAGCCCAATTTTAGTCATTTTAGACCCCTTCGCCCCTTTCAAGCAAGATTAAGCAGATTCCCTATTCCTAATATATAGATGCTCAGCAGAAATAAACAAACTTGAAAACCCTCCCTGCTGGATACTGATGTAATATTTGAAAGACCCCTATCTGGATATGGATCAGAGTTTATCATAATATACAGATCAGAATCAGAGTTTCGGTTATCCGCATCCTGATCCAAGTTTCGGATATCCGGATCTGATCACCCCTAATTAAAAGGTGGCATTAATTGTTTGAAGGACTTGGATTGAAAATGTCATTTGTAATATTAGAGAGTTTTAACTTCAGATAACGAACTAAGAACTATGTAGAATTCTTTGATTTAGTGGACAATTTAACAAAACGGGGAGATATAATAAGCAGATCGGAGTGATGGTGCCATGAAGCGGGGTGTGAGCTAAGCTACTTACTGGATGCATACAGACGTAGTTTCTTCGGTTGCTGTGATGATTTCATGGATAGTGTGCCTCCGAGTGGATTTCGTTTTAAAAATTTTGGATTTTTCTAGTCTTCGATTTATTTTTACATCAAGTTTTTGCTCGTTTGTAGATTTGTTACAAATCGATTGCAAAATAAAAGTACCTCATTTTATTTTCCAGTTGTTTAAGTGCTAATTAACTTGAACTTGTGCAACTTGCTAAGCAGCGCCATCTTGAAATTCTAAAACTTAGGCAGTCTTATCGTGATTCTAAGTTTTTTCTGAAACAATTAAAACTATTTTATGTAACGATAGAAAGAGGCATTGTTTTGGACATGTTCAAAACTATTTTGCAATTTTTGTAAAACTTATCAAAACAGAAATTATATTTTTCATCTATCTTTCATGGTGGTTCATTTATTGATGTTTTCATAGTTTCTGCACTCGCAAAAAGAGATTATGGGTTTTTGATTTGTAATGAACATATTATTGGTTTAAATGACTACCTCATTTCATCAGACCGGGTGAACAAAACAGGGAAAATCTACTTTTTTGTTTGTTTGAAATGTAATTTTCAGGAAAAACGAAAACAGCAATGAAATATCCCAGCGTATTAAAAGAATGAATGTTCCATTGGAGGAAGAGAACATTCTGGTTAGTTGCTTATTTATTTTACTGTAGTGTGTATAATTATACACGCTACAGTCAAGTAAAGTTACAAGTCCCAACTTTATCCATCTTTCCCCTACAGACCACTTTGGTGCAATTACTAGAAATATATAGATTCCTATGATAGCAAACCAGTCCTCAGATTACTGTAGTAAGATATACGGTAAGTGCATCCGTTGGTAGAGCGCTTAGATTCGCATTCGAAACGACGGAAAGTCCTGAATTGGAGTTCAGTACTCGACAATCATGATTTTTTGGGGGGGAGGGGGGATTTCACTCACACGACGCTAATATTGTAACGTGGTACTTCGCGAAAACAAACCTTTGCCTTAGCCGACTTCCTTCACACACACATATACACCTTCACCTTCCCATAAAAAAAAACGAGTTTATATGGGTCAGTCACGATTCGGCTCTTTACACCTAGTTAAAATCCACACCCATGCCCCAGCCGGGACTCGAACTCGGGACCTTCGAGACCTTGGCTTACCACCGTAGACCGCACGGCCGGCATTTCACCTTCCCATATCTCTTTTCCTTCATTTCACTTGTAAATGGAACTTAGTCCTTCAAGTTGACACGTACCATCATACAGTTAATCTCAAATCATATGAATGATATCCACCCTGCTTGGTCCAGATGATTTCACTTCCTGCTTTTAGTTGGGGATCGTTGAGCTTAATAGGACGCGAGAAGTGGAATTTTAGCGACTTTCCTTTAGTCTGACCTCTATATTATACGTAGTAGCCAACGAGAGCAGCTGTTTTTAATTGTAATCACTAGATGCCATGTGATTTAGAGCAGGTAGCAGCAACAAAGAAGCTGAATATTATCAGAGAAAGAGGAAGTAGTGTAATCTAGCCTTCAGAAGCCGGATGTAGGGGGAGACTCTATCTCAGTTCCCTTGATCCTTTACAAGTACGAGAACCAGAAAGAGTTCCTGGGGCTGTTTGTAGGGTTGATTCAGCCTCCAATAACATCGAGGTTATCATAACATGAAACCGTGTATACCAGTACATGAATGAATTAATGGTTTTCACTCACAGCATAAAACAGTACCATTGAAAAAATATTCTAGACTGATTTGAAGCAACCAAACAGGCATGACTGCGATTATTTTAAAATGTGCAAGATATTTCAATAAGCACTCCAGATTGTATGAAGTAACTCTAATCATGTCCATAATGTAAAGGATAAGATTCTGTTCTGACGAACAGAACAAAATGATAGCACTTTACTTTAAACTACATCTTAAGTCCTTTTGAGCCCCTGTTGGTCGAGTGGTAAGCACGTTCGCTTTCTGTATGGAGATAACGGGTTCTAGTCTCGCAGGAGTCCATTGATACAAAAAAAACTGTAGGTCCCGTCCTCAGACGCTCACCAGCTCGTTTAGGACATTCATAAGATAATAACATTTTTTTAAAAAAGTATTTTTAGTAATGCTTTCATATTTTTTTCAAAGCCCATCCCCATCCCCGTTATATTTTATTATGCTTATTGGACTTGGAAACAGAGGGTGGTGATTCTTGAGTGGTTTATCAACGATTTTAAATTTGGGGAGTCTGCTGGCAAAGTTTGGTGGCTCAAATAATATTTTAAAAAATGCATAGCGTGGAAAGTGACATGTTACTCGTAGTTCAGTTGGTTAAAGCAAAATCCATTACTACCAACATTTTTACTTTTCCCCCCAACGTACCCAAATTGTACAAAAATGATCAAATGATGATCGCAATGGATGATCAAATGTTGACTCATTCGAGATTTGCAAAAGATGCTTTTACGTATAAAAGAATTGGGCCCTCATTTAAAAAAAAATCTTTTCCAAACGTTGTTAAGTAGCCTTAGTACTCACACCGCTTACGTTTTCATATTTTTAAAAAATACCGAACAAATTCTGAACAATAAAATTTTGGAAAGCGGCGCCAAAAATACTTACAAATATGTTTTATAAAATTAATTACTTCAGATTTTAAAATAATTCTAGTATATTGAGAAATTGAAAGACCCATAAAAACGGACGCCCTAAGTCAGAACTATCAGAACCGCTTCCCAAACTTTCATTGTTCTTCTTCTTCATTGGTCGTTCATTTTTAAGTACTAAAAATACCAAGGCCTTTTTATTAAGACCTCTCGACATGTTTTTTTCCTATAATTGAAATTGCGTTCTATGGGTGAAGGTTGAAAAGAAACTTATAGTGAATATCAAGGCTTTGGATTCATGATAACAGAAATAATTAGAGACTGGCAAGAGGAAAACTTCGGATCTAACAATAATACAAAGAACTTTTTTTTTATGTAGTGAATTAAATTTTATTTTGAAATAACCTACCTTTTTCCAGTATTATAACAATACAATTATTACAATTATGGCGCTAATTACAGAAATAATAATATTATTAGCCTATTGTATGAAACTTCGTGTCCTTCACGATTAGAATTTAAAGTTATTGTTTTGTTGTCTAACCTAAGAATAAAAGTTTAAAATGTTAATTTCTACTACCGTATCTAATTAATTAACACGTGATTATATAATATGTAATTAGAATAATTATTCTCTTAGATATGGCAGAGAAAAATAACGTTTGACTAAAATAATTCTCTCTTGTTTCCTTTTTCTAAAACCCTTACTACAGTGTAATTTAGAACATATTGTCATTTAAACAACAATGACTACGTAATCTGAACTTCTGAGAAAGCTATCTTTTTACTTTTAATGATCTTTGAGGTGAACCACAAAAGAAGCAAAGTAAATGTAACTTTACCAAAAACTTGCCGTGAACTTGACACAACCCAGTTTCATATGCCATCACTATTGATGAATGAAAATTACTTATTTTGATATTATCTGAAGTTGCAAATACGAGAACAATAAATTCCAGTGACTGTTTATGTGATCAGTGCCTTATAGTAATGATTTCAATGACGTCTACCACTAACAGAGTAGCGGTCATCATAATTCATATTTTCAAATAATGTTTATTATTTTTCTTCAGTTTAGTTATGGAAACCCAATTGTTAGCAGGTTAGTCAAAATTTTTAAATAACTTCCTGACTCGATGTAATTGTTCATATTTTTGAATATCCCGTTAAAAATCAGTTTGCTACTTTGAGCAATAAATTTTGAAACATTGCACGAAAAAGGCTATCTCACGTAACCTCACTTAAACACGAGCTAAATGTCACATCTTACAAAAATATTTTTAAACTTAAAGAAATTACGAGAAACTAATATGTAATACTTAGCTTACCTTGTCGTTTTTCTTCTCTAGTCAGTAGTGTGCACAATATTTCATCTTAGAGACATCAAAACAAAGAATAATAACATTTCATTATTCTTGAAGTGGCTGCTAAATCGAATATCAAACTGTTGCCATGAGGTTGGTTAACAATGCATCAATCTATATACGTCACAATTAGTACTAGAGTGTAACCACATATTAGTGAGAGTTAGATTTTCGAATTGGGGGGGGGGGGATTTATAAATAGACAAAGTTTGGTAATTTTGTGGCTACGGTAGATCCAATGTCGAACTAGCGACGCCATGAAATTACCAGGATTTATATTGTAAAATATAATAATTACATTTATTTTACACTTTTTGTTAATACTTGAAACGTCCCTTTTCTGGGTCTGACATTTATCATGTAAGATCCTGAGATATCACTTTGTTGTCCTGAGGTCCTGAGATGTAGAAGTGGATAAATCATTTAGGCTGCTGGTCTTGCACAAACTCATATTGTAAGAATATAAATTCCCAAAGTAAAGTTAGAAGGTAAGCTAGCTCAGATATAAAATATTTTAAAATAGAACGTTCCGTAAACGTTTGATCTTAAATTATTTCTTCTTTAACGTAGAATAAATTCCGTAAGAGAAGTAGATATTGAATCAAATATAAAAAATGTAATCTTCCTTGTAGTGGAATTTTCTCCTTGTACTGACTTTGCGTATATCATGATTCATGTGTACAAAACTACAGATTTCGTATGGAATCCGTATTTCATTTAATTTGCATCATATTTATCTGATTTACGAATTTATTTTCATATTCATTTCTGTTTACTTCCTTAGTTATACCAACATCTGCTTTTTTTTCTTTTCGACTCCAAATGCTTTTTGTTTTTTAAACACTGTTACCTAGATTCCGAATGTTGTTTAATTCAAAACGGTAAATTATAGTTTTAACATTCTTTGTGGTTTAATTTTGCCAAGACATTTTATCGTTTTGATAATGAACTAAATAGTACAAATAACAGTTTTATTTAACTGCGGAATTAAATGCCGTAACATATGCCTCTCCTAAAAAAATACGTTGCAAGGATGTACAATTTTTTCCCAGTTATGTTCATATTAATTCATAGAGACCTTTTACGTCGAGCCTATTCATAATCCAAACCACTCTACTATGTAGGTAAAATGATCGATCATATTATATATTTTCTGACGTACATAGGTTTTCTTTTCGAGATCTTTAGTCATAATACAATTCTCTGCCGCTTCTTCATATATTCTCTCTTTTATGCACTGTTCTATTCAACAATCCATTGACTTCCAGCACTTTCTTTTGTGAACCTTCAGATTTTCTAACCCTTTTAGGATGAGCATAATTTTGTTTGTTACATGTCTCTGTGTTCTTATTCATTTTTTTGCATACTTACACTATTTCTTCAAGGACATATACTTTCTTACGATATCCTCTTCTCTAGACTAAATGCTAGTTTCAGTTTCTTTTCTTTCCTCTTCCTATTCCTTCTTTGATGTTTCCTCTCTTAGATACTATTACCGAGAGCTTGTATGCTTTTTGAAGCAATTCTTTAATTAAAATTAAACATATGCTCAAAATCATCAATGTAAATAATGTAAGCTACAACGTTCTTTACTTTAACGTGGAGGAGGATTTTCCTACTGTATACTCTGTTCATCTGGAGCATACAATGCAAAAAACTGTACCTTTGAATTGTGGGTACAAAATGCCGATTTTGTACCCACAATTTTTTAGGATCAGTAATGGGCACAGGAATTCATATTTTACCATCGTTTTATTTTATTAACCTGTTCCCTCCCAAGAACTGGAAGGCAAGGAACCGTCCCTCTAAACCCAATCCTGGGTTCGCCACTGCCTTTCAAAAAATGTGTGTACAAAATTGGCATTTTGTACCCACAGTTCAAAGGTACAGTTTTTTGCAGGGTACGGAATAATCTGTGCTTTGTACAAAAGTTCTGAATTCATTGCATTTCTTTTGCTATTTGTTTACTTGTATTTACAGTGAGTTTAATTTCTTTCGCATCTATGAATTGACTTTGATTAAGTACGAAGATCAACTTAAGCGTTAACTGTCCACTAATAATGAACACGGATGTTACGGGATTTCCATTTTATGTACCCCAGGATTTCAATTGGACGAACTTGTGCGATGTGGGGGTGTTGTAAATTAACTGACGGTACGGGATGGGACTGGTATCGAGACGAGACGAGACTGGCATCAGTCTCCTTCTCGTCTCGAATATTTTAAGACTGTCTTGATCTCGTCTCGATCTGAAAATTCTGGTCTTGGTCTCGATTGTAAACCTTAGTCTCGTCTCGGTCTCTAGTATCGACATGTTAGTCTCGGTCTCGTCTCAAGAGTCTAGGAAGACGACAGATTAAAAAGTTGCCGTCCTTTGACTTGTTTGAAATGGATATGCAGACTTATTGACCTCAGTACAAGAACAAGAATATTAATATGATATCAATATAGTTTGTTACATTGTTAATTTGGGGTTTAGATTAGAAATAATGTCCTGAAATAGAGATAAAATCATTACGATTTTAAAGTAATATAATGCTTTATTTAGGATATATTGAATACCAATAAAAGAGATACATGAAAATATTTTTATTATGGAAACGGATCTATGTTATACCATAAATTGCGAAATTGGTATACGTAACATTTAAGTTTTACTATTTCTAAATTATATTTAAACTGACCAAATAACTGTTACGTTAAAAATAAAAAATTTACATTGTAGTCGAATTTTTCTACCAGATTTATAGAAATAAATGAACGTACATCTGTTAAAGATTTTCCGAAACATTCCTGAGAAAAGCTAGGCAACCATAGCTACATGGAAATTTCCAGTAATTTGGCTAATAAAATATATCCATCATACATTTCTCAGGAATGTTGGGGGTTAAAGAAAAAAACTGAAGTCTAAAGATTTGAACACGGGTTCTTTAGTCAAAAGTCCAGCGTCGTACTGACTGCTCTAAATTTCCAGTTTAAAGAAAACAGTATAGAGTGTTAGAATTGTGTTGGCTGAATCCCGAAGATATAAACAAAATTGATCCTACAACTTACGCCACATTTTAATCATTTATGAAATTCTTACAAACGTTAACAAAAATTTTTAACATTGTAGGTCTACAATACATGACAACAATTTTACTTATTGTGAAGTTTTGTACAAGGAAATAATCAAATACAGACAAATTGAAACTAACATTTACCGAACTCCACAGTCACACAAATCAATTAATTTACAATACTGCTCTTGACTGATTAAAAGAATCAATTCATAGCTGGGATTCCGCCAGGATTTTCAGTTTGGGAGGGTGTAAGTGGAATTTTGCATGGTTTCTATCAATTTTTGAGGAAAAAAAAAAGTTCGGGGGGGGGGCGAGATATTCGGGGGTGACACCCCAACAGGGAGGAGGATCAGGCGGAATCACTGATTCATAGGTATGGATTACAAATGCACGTCCATGCATACATTAGCGTATTGCGAATCTTATAAGCTGAAATAAGCACATTGGTGTTTCAAATAAGCCATGTTATCAGATTAAAATGTCATTCCAACAATTCTAGCAAAGCATAGCTCAATAGATCTACGGTACAATCTTATCTCCCCTCTATGTCCGTCTATCGACAATTTTCGACTCAGGAACTAGGGCTAGGAAGGTGCTTGAGTTGTTGTTCGGGAGGTCTCGGCGAAACATCACCAACGTCATATAATCCAAATTTGACACTCACTCCGCCTCACTTGATTTTTATAAGAAAATGCTGTTTTTATCGAATTTTATCATGTATCGAATTTTACATGATAGGTTGTGCAGAATTTCCTCTGCATAAACTAAGAAGTTCCTAAGGGAAATTTTATACATTTAGACTTCTTCAACAAGTGCTGGGAAACCTTATACAACCGCTATGTCTGTCTATCGACAAACTTCAAATCAGAAACTGCCATGACTACGAAGATATAATAGTTGAGGTGTCCTGCGACTGAGCTCCGACTTGCTTGTTTCCATATACGTATTATATTGTCTCCATCTTTTCTGAGGTAACGGTGTTTATTGCAAAAAAATAATAAAAAAAATCCATTAAAAAATATAATAAGTAAATGGTGTAAGAAAATATCTATATATAGACAGTTTAACTTTTTTGATGTATGCTTTAGTCTTTATGGCATCAGAGGCTGATATAAATGGGAGAGTGTCGACATAAGTAAAAGACTATCATCAGGGAGAACGCATGGGAATGAAAATTCGCAGAAGAAAAATGTCTGTATTTATCCGTCCCCGAATCAATTTCCAACACTTCTATATTATTATTGAAAGACAACAGAAAATAGTGTGGCATGATAACTGACTACTTGTATGACTTATAGTCATATTGTTAAGCTACAATATAACATGTTAAATAAAATTTATCGGAATGAAACTATCACGAGACTTATTCTAGTATGAAATATCAACAAAAGCATTAAATTAATATTATCACCATTTATAAAAATAAAGCTTATAGTCTCGATCGAGACGTGAGTCTCGAGAGGTAAATCTCGGTCTTGGTCTCGTCGCGAGTAAGTCTCGATGCATAGAGTCTCGTCTCGATTCCTGAACCTTAGTATCGTTCTCGGTCTCGGTACCATGCCTAGATGGGAGAGAGAAATCAACGAAGCAGCCTTCATAGCTCTAACATAAGATTCAGTGAGCCTTTCTAATAGAGAATTCAAGCCTATATACATGCCTTTATTTCAGAAACAGTCCTCGTAACATAAAAGGAACAGTAAAATATTAGTCATTCGCAAGATGCCTGCATAGCGTAGTGGTTAGGGTAACAGACTACGACTCGGAAGATTACAGCTTCAAATCCCGCTCCAGACAATTGAATATTTTATTTACCATTATGAAGGCAATAGATAACGTCCAACTAAATATGTCTATCAATAGACCTTCCGTCAAGAAGAGCCGAGATGAACCCACCAAAAGTTTTCTAATGGGGCTCCATTGGACGTTCTTTGGACATAAAATAGTCATCCAGTGGATGTCCATTAGACGTATGTGTGCGTGTTACGGGGTTGGGCATCAGCTAAAGTCCGTATCTGTCCGTAATCGTACCTTATATGGACATCCTCTGGACGTAAGCATCGAGTCTACTTTGGCGATCCGGTGTATCCTTTGCCTCCTTCATTGGACACCCCGTGTACACAAAATGGATGGTATGGCAGCATCCAACGGATGTCCATTGGACGTACTTATGTTTTGTGTGGGTATCGGTATACACCTATAGAACGACCACGAAGCAGTGTTCTTCTTCCACAGCAACAATTGAGGATTTTATCTCCGGAACATTTCTTCTTAGGGCGAATCATATGGGCTCAATTATGGTTACAAATTAGAGAAAATGATGTATTAGCATCCCACTGTATTCGGTTTCGGAAGTTCCTGAGTTCGATCGCAGCGGACGGCTATCCTGACTAAAGCTTTTTCATGAACGTACAAAACATTTTGAAGTCAGTATCTTTAAACTGGGCTGCCTCCCCATATCCGTCTCCCCTGCCCTATAAAACCCTGAACTAAAGATGTCATTGCCATAAAATACAAAACAAATTAATTTAATTGATATTGTCTACTACATCACAGTTCAATATCCGCTAGTCAGTGTGACCACGTATGGGAGCAAAGCTACTGAAAGAGGTGTTGCCTTCTTAAAAAAAAAAAAAAAAAAGTGGCAGTAGCAAATAACACTTGCCATCGATAACATGATAACACGGGGTGGAAATTAAGAATAATTAAGGTCGAATGAAGAATGTCCTGAAAGAAGCATTGTGTGATGTTGATGCTACTTCATACAGTGTGATATTATGCAATTTAGACTTCAGCCAAGTTTGCACTTAATATTGACTTTAGCACATCGGCTAGAATTTATCCGGTTCCAAAATAAATAAATTAATAAAAATGTTGTGCCTAGAAAACGAATAGAAGCTAAAGAAATAAGTTCTTGTACTGGTAATTCTCTACTTTGTAAATTGGACGTTTACGCCCATAGCAAATGTGTAGTAGTTATTTCTGCCAATGGTATCTATTCTACTTCCCGAAGACTGTAACATACACAATTTTTACTTTGCTTATTATTATACATGTATTTTACTTCTACTTGCGAAATAGGGTATTCTAATATTGAAATAATTGTACTTCTATTTACCTACTAACGGATTTTGTTTAAAATAAACAGTTGTGTTAAAAGCTAAAGTATGTAATTATAGGCACTTAATGCTGTAAATTTAATCTAATTCAAAATCTTGGTGTAGTACTGAGCTGCACGACAGTTTACTTTCAAGGAGCATACATAACACATTGTTTCGTAAAAAAAGAAGGTAATTTACGTCACGGCTCTCATGAATAGGTCATTGTTAACAGAGATCCTCATGGAAACGAATAATTTTCCTTTCTCGACATAACCTTGTGTTCACCTGAAAAGTTCTTACATCACCAAAGTCAAGGCTAACAAAATAATAAAAGTGTGCAGCAACGTATGTAACATGCAAGTCCAATTATCTTCTTCTCCATCATCCCCTCGTTTTCTCATACACGGTAGTCTACGATTTGTCATTACATACGTCCTTACCAGCATAGGTGGCATGTGTCAGTGTGTTGAAGGGTGTTACTGAATGCTTGCTCTTAAAAATACTAATTAAATCAAAATGACGGCAAGGTTTACATGAACTCAGCACAATGTGTGACTCTTAGCAGGGCCATTGCTAGAAGAAGGAAGGGGGGGGGGGGGTCGAGACCTAGAAGGATCTAGCACCCTACCCATGTAGAGTTTAATTTTAGCACTACCTTTCTCTTGGTAGATTTTTGAAGTCGGTGTCTTGATCTTTGTAAACATATGTAAGAAATAATTACGTCGACGGAAGTGATTAACTTTAGGGCAAAGAGTATACGTAAAGGTTAGACACAAGGAGTTTTTTTTTATTTCAGTAAAAAACAACGTTCATTTTCATGTTTTTGTTTTTTAACGTCCTTTTTTAAACAGTAAGTATTTATTGCTCTACGCTTCAGGATTCTATATAAAATCCTTAGATTCATCCCACTTTACCATTACTTTTTTCCTGCAACCTTATGAGGCAATGGGATTAGTTATGCATTCACTGCGTTGCTATGCTTTCTATATCTTTATCCTGACAAACACAAGGAATTAACTAAGGACCTATAGACTGAAGTTATTTGCTGCAGTTATTTATTAGTGCAAAATACGAATAACCCTCGAGGGAACTGAAGAAATGTTTTGAATTATAGCAAGAATTTAAGTTCCTAGACATAATTCAACTTCAAAGGCATCTTTACTGTAAACTGAAAAACTATGAATTCTTACCGAAATATGCTCCCATCCCGTATACCTACGTTAATATCTATTATTCAAGGAAGATATATATTTTTGATCATAGTTACCGTCCGCAAAAATCGATTATCTGTTGCTCAAAATTCCAGGAAATAACCTGTTTCTATTCAAAGGCTATATATATGTTTGCGTCTAGTAGTACATTGTGCTTCACTATACAAACTCGGGGCATTGCTCCCTCATACTCCGGGCTCCAAGCCTCGCCCCATACTGTGACAATATACACAGACACAGACATGCATATTTAAAGATTTGTATAAATCCATAACGAATACACTTGTAAACATGCAACTAACTACATATATGTTTCTTCTAATGAGTCTGTTGCAATAAGGTTCTGAGAATTATTATTAATATCATTATTATTTCAAATGTAGCCACGTCTCGCGGATCCGTCCGCGCTTTTTTGAAAATATATATTAATAGCTATCGGCACATAACAGTATGGGAGCCATTTGAAAAATTGAATTTTAAAATAGGGTGGTAACGCTGGCAATTGTGTGCTTGGGTACAGGGACAACCACAGTATGTTTTGATTGTATCGAATACGTATAGACCTACTCAAAGTTTAATGCGGATACGTCACACTACATGAAAGTAATGTTAGATGTTTAATTTTTATTCTAAAATTAATTGGCAACACTGTCAACTGTGGGACCTGAAGTATCATTATGACGTGTCCCAGTACGTAAATACCAAGTTTGGTGCTGATATGTTCAACGATATGGAAGCAATTGAAAATATTATTTTTTAAATTGGTTGGCAACACTGACAACGGCTGCACCAGAAGTACCCACATGAACTGTCCCAGTACGTAATGTACATGCAGGGGTGGGTTGGTAACCAAAGGGCCATAAAGAAATTTTATGCTGGTATAATTTGGAGGAATTAGACTCTATCCTCATTATATATTGGGCGTTGTGGCGCGTAGGCCCCCCAAAAAAACACATTCCAAGGGTCATTAGGATACAGGTCTCAAAATAAAAAGTACAGTATTAAGTAAATATAGTGCCTTAAAAGAATATGAATGTTTTAAAGCAATGTACACTTACCACTAAACTTTATATGCCCCCTTCTTGCGATTTGTGAGTAGGTCTGCTGAGCACTGTCTTTGTTTCGGTCATAACAAGTCTTGTGTGTCAAAACTGTTAGATTAACATTTCTCGTGTCACTTCAAATACCAGCCTTCGTTAGCTCGAACATACTCGTATATGTAGACTGGGTAAATTGTTATATCATACCTTATCCGTACATAATCGTCTGAACCGATATTCCATGGCCTTTATTCTGCATAAACGCAGACGAGAGATCATGCACCGGCTGGTCACTGGCGGCAATAAATTATCTTTTACAATGTTGTACTGAAGAAATCCTGGACCCACAAGGATTTGAGTCCTTGAAGAGTCACAAATCACCCCTGCTTAAACAGAAAATAATGTTGGCGAGAGTGCTGAGCTGTCGTTCACTACAAACGGACATCACATCATCACAGCAGTCATACACGGTCAACAAGCTCCGCCAAAACGGTGTGAATTGTATATGTACTCTGAATGTGGTGCACATACATGATGGAGAGGGGTATATTAGATAGAACTGCGTACAGACAGGCCCGCGAATGCGTAACCTTCGCGAGGAATGAAGTAGTAGGAAACAGTACACCAGCAGACATGCTTTCACAGTTTCACAACATTCACATCACAAGACAACCGTGTGACTTGCAACAATCGCTATATTCTCTCGATTTGGTACCACCACTTTCTACGCATAAAGAATCTGCTGAAGAGCCAGAGATTTGAGAACGGTGAAGAGCTTGAGGCTGCTACGACGGCAACGCTTCAGAAGATCGAGAAGAATGGCATGAAGGAGTGATTCTAACAATAGTACTATTGTTAGCAGAAGTGCGTAAGAGTAGAAGGGAGGTAGTTCGAAAATGGCGTGCAGCGGAATCCTCAGTGACTAGGTATTTCTGAACTGTAAGCACTTTCTCGGAACTTATTGATTGTACTTCGTATATTCAACACAACAATATTAAGAGGTTTGAATTTGAATTTTGTTTTAAGGTCTTTAGGCAATTTTGGCTCAGACCGTATGGATGATGATGAGAAGAATTGGTGGTATGAAGAAAGTGGGAGGAAACGGGAGAACCCCGAGAAAACCCGCAAACACGGTGTTTGTCCACCACGAAGCCCACATGGCATGAGCAGGGATCTATCCTTCGTCCCCTAGCACATAGATAAGCGCTCTACCAATTGAGCCACCGCGGCCCGATGTTAAGAGGTGACTGGATGATCTGTTCTCAAACACCAGATTTCACCTGAATCTTCAAATTCTTAGAGCATAGGAGAACGCTCTTATAGCAGAGATGGTGACTGTGGATGAGTAGATGCAGTGGTGTTGACAGTAGTATAAAGAGGAATAAACCCAGGGAATCGCTGATCCCCTAGTAAACTAAAATGTGTTTCTAGGGGAAACATGGTGAACCGCAAACTCCGAGAGTGAATTCACCAAGCAACTACTGTCCATGCGTTCAACAGACAGTTAAATGACACTTTTCACCACTCGTTGAAATTCCTTGAAAGCTTAAAACGCAGAGAAATATTGCAATCCTGCTACTCCAGGTAGAGCAGAATAGTAAATGACAGTTCAAGAGCGATTAACCATTATTGATAAAAACTTTTGTCCCATTGACTCATTTGTACGGATAGGTGAAAGAACCTCCAGTCTAACCGTTCCCGCAGAAAATGTCAGACACACTCCCTCATCTCAGTCCCCAAACATATACTTGTGCAAGAAAGTGACAAGAAATCTTCCCTTCATGCTTCTTAGAAGAAATACGAGATCAGAACGATGTTTCAATATTGATTAGTAAGACGATGCTGTACAAGCACTGCAGAAATGAATGTCTACCGTTTGGACAAACATAGCTAGCCAAAAATTGGAAGCTACCATTTTTTGTTATCCGCAGTTCCCATAAGAAAAAAATGCTGCGTTCTTCTTACTTTTTATTTTTAGGCCATAATTCCCATGTGGAAAAATTGTCTGCATTCCCCTAGTAAAACATTTCATTTCCAGAAGTGGGTGTTGACTCTTTCCAAGATATTTTGTTTCATTATAAATGATAACATTTCTGTTTGATTTTATGTTGTGTTCGGTGATTGGTTGATTACATAAGATGCTTTATACACGTAGGTTGTTATCATTGCTTGTCTTTATTATTATTATTATTATTATTATTAGCATTGTTTTATAATTAATTTGCTGAAGATGAGACTTCCGTTTACTATGTCCTTCGCATGCTTTAAATTGTGTTGGCTAATTACTATTTTCTTTACTTCCTAAATCTTTACATTCAGTAACTGGTAATTCCCCCCCCCCTTCCCAGGAAGCATGTACCGATTTAATAAGCTACGATAAAATTAATTGTATGAGTCGTATCAGGACGGATTTACGTCTGTCAGGAGAGTGTATTTGAGCTTACACATTTTTCTAACAATCCCGAGAACTTTGTGAAGTTTGCTTCACAAGCGCAAAAGCTATCACGGTGAGACCAAATATAAGCTATGTCCGTCGTTTTGCTTTGCAAGTGGATTGAAATGAAAGAATCTTAATCTCATTCTGCGAATTTAATTGAAAACCAAATATAATTGCATGATATGTTTCAGAGATAGAAGGAAATTATTATGATCGCCGTTTGAAAAGAGAACATTAGAAATTTAGACGTCTGTTGTGTTTAAGTTTATATAAATACAGCAGGTCGAAAACACAACACATTCAAATGTTAGTAAAGGAGAATACCAACACAAAATATCGTGGAATATGATTCTTCTTTTTTTCTGAGTACAGATCAAATGCTAGTTTGATAGCTTGTAAGTTTAATAGTTTTAATTTCGTTGTAAATTTGATAGGAACACTTCATAAATTAAACATTTATTAATAAAGATACAATATCAGATCACCAGATAAAACATCACCGAGCAAGAGGAAGACAGACAGATCATAGATGAGGGCCCTTCCCACATAGCAGAGTACGTCCCTGGGACGTACCATTTAGATCCCATTACCATCAGAATGGTCCTGCTCCCATAGCGATGTCCTAAGGACGTCCGTGGGATAACTCTGTGGGCAATACAAACAGTTCATCCCGTATGGAGGTCCCCTGGATGTCCCCCGGAAAGCCGTGCGGGATTACCTACCTGGAATTTCTATAAATTAAATCGACCTTACTATTATTATTATTTAATTAATTATAACTATACGAAGGATATGCCTTCGTATAGTTATACGAAGGATTATTTATAACTATAAGTCCCATGGATGTAAACGGGACTCAAACAGGACGTCCTACGGACGTCCCGATATCCTACCAGAAGATCCGTCAGATATCCCTGGGACGTCATTTTGCTATGTGGGTTAGAGCGCTGGTTAACGGTCTAGATCACCTCCGCCATCTTGGTACGCACTTTCCATTGATTTACATGGGAATTGTTTTACTCGTCTTCTATCTTTCAGGAGCATACTTTTAACTTCTGTTTTCGCCCAGTTTATCGTCATGTTCTCTTTTACTCATGCTATTTTATAGAAATGCAATATTTTACACACGAACTGTATTATTTCCCGTTAACATATTGTGATTTATATAGCAAACTATTAATAATACATTATAATTATATATTTTAAGAAACTTCACAAAACAAAACTATACAAGAGTCAAAATAACCACCAAGTCAAATTTTGTGAAAGCAGAACTTAAATATTCTACTTCCGAGAGGCATAAAATGAGTAAAACAATTCCCGTGTAAATCAATGGAAAGGTCATACCAAGATGGCGGGGGCGATCTACACCGTTAAGGGTCAGGGACTTTGTTATACTAAGGGTGTTGAAAATAATGTTACGTCACTTGAGTAACGGGTTGTTCCTAAAAATTCGTAGGATTGAATAATTGCTACTGCGGATTCTAATGTTAGTAATATAATTTGTCTAACTATTATTAAATAAAGTAGGTACAGTGATAGTCTTGGGTAGGTTCTTCCTAGAAGGCTTAGTAGAAGGTGTCCTGTGACCATATTTGAAGGTGCCATCCTAGTATTTGCCTGGTGTGACTAAAGAAAGCCCTTGAAAAATCTAAGTCAGGATGACCAGTCGCTGGGTTCAATTTCACGACCTTGTGAAAGCAAATCACTCCAAATCATGCGATTTTTCGATTGTATGAAATGCTTTTAGAACCAACAGTACGAATCTTAAATATGAATAATTAAATGCAACAGAAGCTTATTATTATTATTATTATTATTATTATTATTATTATTATTATTATTATTATTATTATTAGTAGTAGTAGTAGTAGTAGTAGTAGTAGTAGTAGTAGTAGTAGTAGTAGTAGTAGTAGTAGTAGTAGTAGTAGTAGTAGTAGTAGAAGCAGCAGCAGCAGCAGCAGTAGTAGTAGTAGTAGTAGTATGAGGAGGAGGAGGAGGAAAATTTCAATTCCAATTTATAACTATGAAGTTATAAACGGGTCAGAAAGACTAACCTTTTCAAGCAGTTGCGTATAACCTAAATGTTTTTCGTTAATTCTAGCTGTGAGTCAGTTACAAGAATGTTTATTTTTCTGTTGTACTTTTTGTCACGTATCAAATGCTACTGCGCATATCTTGAAATTGACCGAGAACCTTTAATGCCAGACTGTTAACATTTTTCTTTAATCTCCCTGCTGATAACTCCTTAAATGGGTGTAGGAATAAATTTCTAAATTTGTTGGAACAGAATGGTACGGAAATCAATAACTTGCCAAATATAAAAGAACATAAAGTTTCTTTACTGGTACAAGCCTGTTCATTTCACTAACGAACTAACCTTATAAAAGTTGCATTTTTTTCTTTTTAATTTTATAGTCTCATTCGAGTCATTGATAATATAAAGGAGACGTGAGAAAATTATTTGATTGTAATTCCATCACTTTTAATGTTGGTACGTGAGTTTATAATTGGTCCGCACTAAATTGACTAGAAGATTAAAATTAGGTAATATAATTCTTCCTACTGTACCAAATTATTTGATTCCATCTATAGTAGAATACAATAAAAAAGTTATCTCAGGCAATAGACAGTACTTTCACCTACTTCACGTATCTATTAGCTAACATAAGGACTTCTGATCACCACTAGGGGGCACGCAAGTTGGAGTTCTGCTGATATCTGTCATGACGGAGAATCAATAGGGTTTTTCTCAGGGTGATTACTAGTACAAGATTTTCATCCACCGTAACTAACTCGATGGCTTAGGGAACTCGCAAGTTCATCGTCGAAGTAACAAACACTCAAGACAATTTTCATCACTAACACCTACATTTCGAAAATCCTTTCTAATATTGTACTCCCAACGATATATCGGTCTTCCCAATGACCTCTTTACCACCGACTTTCCAACCACAATGGAATATAATCTTGGTTTCCCTCTTCGAGCTACATAGTCTGCATATCTGAGCCGTCTTGAGTTCATTATTCTTACATCATCGGGTGATTCGTACAGCCCGTAATGTTTTTCATTATGCAGTCTCCTCCGTTCCCAGCCATCTCGTCCCGTATATCTTTCTTAAAACCTTATTTTCAAACACCCAATTTCTGATTCATCTGCCAGAATCGTACTCCAGTTTGCACAACTTCCATAGCCGTCCTGTATATTTTTTAATTTCAGCTTTCTTGATATAAATCACGATATTAGGAGCTTCTGAACTGAACAGAAACAGTTGCCCGATGTTAAGCGACTTTTTATTTCTCCCGTGACTTCGTTTTGCTGGTTACATATGTTCCCAAGCATTTTAATTTATTTGCTCTATGATCTCATTCTTAATTATCGCGTTTCTGTTTCTTTCATCCACTGTGTTTCGCTTCTTATAATGTATTTTGTTTCCTTTATGTTTCCTTGTAGACTTATCGCAAGCTCCTATTAAGACATCGATGTTACTCTGTAGTGCATCTATATATTCCCCTATTAGATCTACATCATCCACGTATACAAGCAGTTGGTTCAAGCCATTCAATATTAATCGTTTTTTGTCCTCTTTTATTCTCTGAATCGCATATTCTAAGGCAAAATTAAACAGTAGTGGTGACACCTTGTTTCAATCCGTTGTGAATCTTGAAATTATCATTACCTATATGTATTGTTCTTATGGGCTTCCTGAGACACACTCTTACTAGTTGAACAAGTTTCTTCGGAATTCCAAATCGTACCAGGGTATTCTATAGTTTTCCCTTTCCATAGGATCATGTGCTTTCTTAAAGAATAAACAGCTGGTGAATCGTCCCATTGTATTCCCATTTCTTTTCTAAAATCTTCCACAAGGTGAAATCATCTCGTTCAACGTACATCGATTTTTCAGAATCCAGATTGGAGATCTACAATTATTTCATCTACGTATACACTTAGGCATGTTGGCGTAATATTACTTCCACTATGTGACATGGGAGTAACGAAATTCCGCTGTAATTATTAGTCTGATTTATGGCCCTTTTAATAAACTGGAACTATTATTGAGGTTTTCCATCCCTTTGGAAGCTTCTCCTTTCTCTATATAGCACTTATCCATTTGTGTAATTCCTTGGCTAGTGTTGTCCCTCCCATTTTAATCATTTCGGCTGGGATGTCAATTCCAGGTGGTTTGAAAATTTTCGATTTCTTTATTGAAATTTCAACCTCGATCTCGCTAGGTTCGCATATCCACTGTCTGCTCTGTTTGTTCACCTGTGCGTACATTAAGAAGTTTGTCGAAATAGCTTTTCCAGGCATCGAGAATTTAAGTCGTATCCACACGATCTTCACGTTGATTTTTAACCATCCCTAGCCTCGGTTGGTAGCCTTTTTCTTAACGAGTTTGTTCCTTTGTTTAGTTTATCTCTTTGTATTTTAGTAATTGCTTTCGCCCGAAGCAATGACTAAAATTACTAATGGAATAAAATAATTTTACAATTACGAAGCTTCACTAGGCAGCAATCACTTTGATCAGGCAGCAATTATAGAAAACGGAATTCAGTTTATGAAATTTCAAATTTGCAATAAAAGGGCGAATTTTAAACTCTGTCTGTAAATGTTCGATATTTTGAAACCAAAATTTCAGTTTTAAATGGGCCGCGATGGCTCAACGGTTACAGCGTTCACCTCTGTTGCTTGGGGTCCTCGGTTGAAACCATTCCCGTGCCATGTAGGTTTTGTGGTGGACAAACACCGTGTGCGTGGGTTTTCTCGGGGTTCTCCCGTTTCCTCCCACTTTTTTCATTCCACCAATCATTCCATACTCATCCATCTGGCTTGAGCCCAAGTTGCCTAAAGGCCTTAAAAATTAAATTCAAATTTCAGTTTCAATATTTATATTTCGTGTAATAAATGATCGAATTTCATTCCTAAAAGTATTTTGAATTTTATTTTCATCTTGTTTCCAAGATAAGGCGGCATTTGTTATTGTTTTAATGAAACAGCGACTTGACTTTCTCTTTCTGTAGTTTTTAATCGCTAAGTGCGAATAACATATTTATAATTAAGTAATGTAAATATAAGTACATGTACTGCATCAGGCTGATTATTTACTATGTGAAGAATTTAATATTTCATAATCACCTGTTGGTAACAGAGAAAGTTATTAGTTACTTTCTTTAAGCACTTTGAAACGATGACACTGCGATACGAGAACATTGCTTCATTCGCATACGCACCACCCCCAACATTAAGCAATCTATTTCCTGATTTTCTAACAGAATATTTTCTCTGAAATAGCATCAGACCCCATGTGTGACAATGAATAAAAAAAGGTCCATAAGGAGCATTCGAAGAAATCTTATACTTAACATTATTCTTTGAGTATTCAATTTAATTTCTCTTCATTTCAAAATTATACAATATATTTGATTCGAAATAAGCCATCATCGTTCATGCTACACTCTAAAAAATGCTGAGGTTACAGGGACAATACGAGTATTGTTAAGCAAATTATCGTTCGATTTGTGACGTGTCGGAAGTTACAATAAATGTTGATTCAGCATTGTTAAGTGAGTATTGTTAAATGTACCATGTTTTTAACCATAGTATTAACAATATTGATTTGTTAGCACGGAACTAACAATAAATTATATTGATTTAACCATATTCAAAGATTAATGTCTTGCGCATGCGTACACCTTTACCATACTTCTTGTTATCGGATGACAAAGAAAATTAGATCGCCATATTTATCGCCACAACAACAGAAAAAAAATGAAAAGTTACACACCAACTTTGACCTTTATTATGAGTTCTGGAAGATAATTGTGTTGATGCAGATGATTAACATAATATTAATATTTAAATGTGTGAAGAAATTTACACATGTTTCTGTTACCGTTATCAAAATGTGTATTTGTACTGTTTATAGTTGTGGTCCACAGATGGCACCGCTTTTAAAAGAAAAAAAAAGGCTACTGAAGGTTTATTGTTTTTATGCAATCGGGTTATACTTTGTCGAATTAAACGTAGGATTCTTCTTTTTATACACTGACATATGTTTAACGAATTTTCTTAAATGATTTTGGAAAGAATCCCACATGAATATTTATTCTTTGCAGATATTAGTGTGAGTCGTATGTTACAAGTACTACCAGAGGGATTCGCCTATAGCTTATCACTTTTAAAAGGCGAACATTTCAGTTCAAGCCTACCGGCCCGCGAGGCGGACTTCAGTATCCCAGCGGGAAAGTTTTTATTGATTTGCGGTGATATTATATACCAATAGGAATAAAGCTACTACATTTTAGGTGGATTTATTGTAAATTCAACAATAAAGTATTGTAAGCTGTTGAGAATGAAAACAACCATAACAGTATTGTTAAGTTAACAAAACACGCTTAACAATAAAAGTTTTGTAAATGCAACCATAAAAAGTATTGGTTCCAAAAATACCCACATTTTATGGTCCAGTTGACCATAATATCGTTATATCTACTATAATTTTTTAAGGGTGTAATAATATTTCTGTAACGCCAAAACATGTATCAGACTTACATTTTCTTGGGACTCAATTTCTTTTCGCTAGATTTTGTCTCCATTTCTCTTCATCTTCTCCTTGGTCGTCTTCTTTTTTTCATGTCCATAACTCTCTTTTCCAAGCAGAGGCGTAATTATTTAAGTTATATAAAAAACATTTCAATTAAGAAACCCCTTCACTGACAATAACCGTTTGTTGTGTAATTTCACCCGTATACCCATTCTCATATATCAATGAATAAACACAAGGAAATCTGCTGTAGTCTAATAAAACTCCAATGTCTAAAGTAATTCAACACGACCTACATTTATATCAAAACATAAACTTAAGCTCTCAGTTGTAGTGCGATTTGAAGAATGGAATGTACGCTGTATGATGAGGTTGACTGTTGCTGACCTGGTACAATTATGAAACTCCATTAGGTCATTCATCTTCCTTTCGTGAACCTTGGATTTTATGAATTTTATTTATGACGTTTTGGTAGCTTTGGCTAAAAACTTGGATTTCATAAAACCTCAGGACAGAAAATGTAGAAGGGGTCAGACATTGGAATTACCTTATACTGCGCAGTAAGCCTCCTTCAATTCGTTCATTGGTGTATGAGAATGGGACTTCACAGGAGCCAATTTATTCAGGAACTCGATTGATAGCCTTGTAAATCGTTGTTACAGATGTGCTGCTGCAAACGGAGATTATTTTTGAACGAAACAAATATATGTTACTCCTATTGAAAAGTTATTAGTAATGCGAGCTACGAAAATAGCAATTTATTTCCGAACAACCTGGTGTTTTCCTGCAACGCAAAGAGATGTGAGAATAAACAAAACGAGTGACTAGAACCTTTATTTCTATGTTTCTTTGTTCTAAAATATCTACAAATTTATGTAAATTTAAATACTATGTATTGAATACCGTAAGTTGGGGTAACTGGCCCAGTTAGAGTAACTTTCGTACAAAAGTGAAAAATTACTATTTTTCATGTATCCCTGTCTATTCGGTTGATATGTTGATGAAACTATTAATTATAAACTTAGTGAGCTATGGCACAGAGCTGACTGTTGTTAAAGCTACCCCTTCGACATACTAACCGCTTGATGTCAGCAATTAATATGAAAACCCAATACATATATGTTGGAGTGATTTCATACTCTGTGTGTCTTTTTTATTTATTTATTTATTTATTTTAGTTAATGTTAAGTTTCAAATACAACTGGAGTTCCCATTTTACATAGAAACTAAATAACATTGCAACAAACTAACTAACATTACTACAAACTAAATAACATGAAATTAAATTTTAAACAACACATAACACAGCAACTGATATCAATAACATGACAATTATAATACACAAGAGGAATAACTCAGATATTGGTATTTAGCGTTCGGTGGAACGTGTTTTCAGATCCGAAAATATCAATATTTGAATCAAGATGTGATAATATTATACATTATTACTAGTCTATGGAATAAGGAGCGCTGCAGTATACTTTACCTAGGCGTGGTACAATGAAGGAGGGTATTATTTCTGGTTATTCGCAAGGGACACGGAAGTAAAACTTAGATATCAGCTCTCCAGTTCTAAGATTCCCGTTAAGTATCTTGTATAAGTACATCAAATCTGTCAGCTTGCGACGAGAAGAGGGAACGTGGAGACCAAGAATCGATAATAACTCAGGTTTGCTGAAGCTACGTACTGAAGATATTCTTCTTTTGACTATAGCAAGAAAACAGTTCAGAACAGAATCAATATGAGATAGATTAGAAATACTATCCATGTTCCAAATTAAGGAGCAATATTCAATTTTAGGGGAGATGAAGGTTTTGTAGAACATACTCAATGAATGAAGGTCCTTAATTTCTGTAAACATATAGAGAAGACCAAGTAAGCGCATAGAACTGTTAGTTATAGAAGCCACGTGATCAGCAAACAGAAGTTTTTCGTCAAATACCACTCCAAGGTCCTTTTGAGAAGAAACTTTAGCAATAGGATTATCATCTTCAATGATATAGACAGATGGGATTTGATTCCTCTTTAAAGAAATAATAAGAAAAGAAGATTTTGAGGGATTTATTTTCAAGTTCCACGCATTATACAAGCCCAAGAGGTCAGAGATGGAATTTTGGAAATCAGCAACACCCTCTAATGATCTGATTTCTCGAAATAATTTACAGTCGTCTGCAAAAAGAAGAATTTTGGTTTTAGATGACGAGAGATAAGATGGGAGATCGTCCATATATAGAAGGAAAAGGAGGCGGCCCAAAACACTACCTTGAGGTACACCAGAGAGAACGGGAAAAAAATTAGAAGATGATCAGAAAGAACAACACGTTGTTCACGGCCAGTGAGATAGTCTCGCAATAATGAAAGGAAGTTACCATGGATATTGAATCGGTGAGTTAATTTATTAAGAAGAAGATTATAATCAATTCTATCGAAAGCCTTACTAAGATCTAGATAGATGACATCAAGCTGTGTGTTATTGGACAGGGATTGGGTAGCATCAGAGACTAACAAGGACAGGTTGGTAAGAGTGGAACTACCAGGAGGAAAGCCATGTTGAGCGGAGAGAGATGTGAGAATATTATTATCTTTGATTATTCTTTCGCACACCACAGACAAAAATAGATAAAAGAGAAATGGGTCTGTGTGAAGACATATGAGACTTATCTCCAGAATTCAGAATGGGTACAATATTAGCCTGCTTCCAAGAACAAGGAAACACACGTTCGGCAAAACACCTATTTAAAAGACGAGAAAAAAGGTAAGCCAATAATTCGGCAGCATTACGTAAAAAATAGCACTAATGTTATCAGAGCCGGGAGAACGATTTAGAGGTAAAGAAGAAAGCAGATATTTTACCTCCTCAGATGATGTACTTAATGAAGACAGTGAATGCGAACAGATCGGTTGAAGCTGAGGAGGCGGCAGAGGAGAAGATTGGACACATAAATTGTTAGAGAAGTATTCATTCAATAGATGTGTAGCCGAATCATAAATTAACTCTGTCGGAATACGTGACTGACACCTTCTAGAGTTTACGAGAGACCAAAATCTCTAACGATTGCTAGATATTTCAGATGTTACCTCGTTAATATACTTTGCCCTAAGCAATTTCTTGGAGTAGCGCCTGATCTGGGAGAAAGAGCTATATGTACGTGCATTAGGATGTTGCTTCCAAAGCTCCCATGCAAGTTTTTTATTTTTCAAAACAGACCGCGCTTCTGCATCAAACTAGGGAGGGAGGAGGATTCAAACCAGGGAGCATGAATTACATTCGTGAACAAATCAATCGCTTCGTTTAGAGTTAAGTTTTCAAGTATACACCATGGAAAAAGAAAAAGAGCGCGGTTATAATCATTCGAACAAGCTTTTCTCCAAAGAGAAATATGCTGCCCTGGAGTAAAAGGAGGAGCTTTCAACTTTGTTTTTAAAATATCAATGGATAGTTCCACCTCCAAACTCTTGTGATCAGATGAAACTAAATTTAGAGATGGAGTGATAGTACATTTATCACATGTGGATAACACATAGTCCAAAATTCTATTGCCCCTTGTATTGTGCATATTGTGTTGGAAAAGTCCAAGACCATGTATAGAATTTTCCATGAACTTGGTAAAGTACAGGGAATGCGATTAGCAACGCAACGCAGCGCTTGTCGGTTTAGCTCTCTCTAGACTCATTTGTCCCCGCCCGGCAGTTGGCGCGTGGCTTTCCCATTACTTCGCACCTCACGGTTTATTGCTGAATATATATATATATTTTTTTTAACGAATTTTATATGTACCAATAATGAAGTTGCTTCTTCAATACGATCGGATGCTGTGGTGTTCAAATACGTGAATAAATATAACTCAACGTGTGGCCTAAAGTTACCGCTAAATCACGGGTCGCTTGGCGGGCGGAGCTAGATGAATCAAGCGCGAGCTCGAGCGGATACGCGCTGTGTCGCGTTACTAAACCATTTCCTGTACATTTTTGCATAGTATACAGAAGTCTTGTGACCAGCAGCTTCTAAACATTTTAATCTTGAATTTTGAATTTGAATTTAATTTTAAGGTAATTTTGGCTCAGGCAGATTTTTAGTCTCGGGTTGCTATAGTCTCAAAGATAATCTGTGTTATAGATAAGATAGCGAGGTCCCATAGTTCCAATTGGTGTCATTCCAGCCGAACTGCGAATAAAATAATGCTAATGCAATGCGCAATATCAGCAGTCTTGGGGAAGATCGTAAAAAGTAACTCGATATGTAAGTTCAGTTCTTTATCAATGATGTCCAGTTCAAAGTCTTGGATTAGTAGAGTAATGTATTACGTTCAACTTCTTCAGAAATAGGAATTAATCCACGTTCATGATGTTCTAGTTCCTGAAAAAAAAAAGGGGATATTTATCCATATTCCACCAAAACAGGAACATTGGAAAATAAATGTTAACAGGTAACTGGCATTTATCAGTGGTTTCCTCCTTTGGTAGGCCTATGGCTGAAAATAATAGTCTTCGTTCTCCATTTAGTAGTCTATATCAATCTAAAAATAAAAAAATTATTTCGGCAGGCCTACAGGCTGAGGTAGATTTCGAAATGTTTTTGATTGAATTTATTGGGGTAAGTGCAGAATAAAAGTAAATATACTTTTATCATTTTATTTTCATTATAAAATTATAAATACGGTAACTAATTACCCTAATAGGTTAACTCATTACCGTGCAAACTTTCTGTTATTAGAACTGAACGCAGTGATATTCTAATTGAAATTAACAGGCCTAATGAAACCCGCCACCTTATATACCCCTAACGAAATATGAGTGCTATCGAGGAACTAGTTATTGATTTATAGATTAATCATCAAGAGCTATTCAACGTTACCCCACAAGACACGATTTTAAAAATTTCTAATTTCCACCCCCACCCTCACTCGTACCCCCACAACCCCTGAATCGTTGGTGTCACCGTAAACTTCTTAGAGAGTACTATAATTTATGCAGACAAAGTTTCCCTATAAACTCCATACGGGCTGATATATATATATTTTTCAAAATGTCAACCTCCTCCCCCAACCACCCTTTTGGGCCGATTTTGCTCATTAATGAAACTTAGCCGAGCTATTTAACCTAGAAATAACAACAAAATTTGGTTCAAATATCTTCAAAATTATAGCCGCTAGCGTGTAAATATATATATACATATATATGACATGGTACCGATCTCAATAGGTAAATTTTTATTCGAAATCTACCTAAAAAGAGACAGTATGTCAAGAACTGAAAATATATATTGTGACATGATTACATTATTATATGGACGTGTTGTTACATTGAAAATTCTATAAGTTACGTAAAGAAATTGTATTTGGTTAATTTGGCATTAGTTTCCACTTATTTGTCTTTATGGGCCTAAATATGTACCCAACAGCACTTGTAAACTGTTCATTGTGTTCTGTGACCATGGAAATATGGTTGTACACACCGCGATTTCTATGTTAGAATAATAATTAAGGTAGATATAAGCAAAATTAGAAATTTCCGTAATGGCGATAGGATATTGACGGGTTTTGTACGAAATAATGAAGGATGACACCCTTCTTAATATTGTTTAGTAATGTCTAAATGTGATGAAAATGTAAAAATAGTGTATGCGGACCGAAATACATGGTACCAGTATCTGATCTCCGGACAAAACCTTGTTATCGTGACTAACAGATGTTTTGTCGGTCGCTTTCAGTTGAAGTAATTCTTTTACAAACTATTCTGTTGGGGATACAACAAAACATGTACCTCCAACAGAGTAACTAATCACTTTAAATAATTTGTGAGTGACCTATATCTTTAACAAAACTTTTGATAGTCAATGAAATAATAGTTTCGGTAACTGTTTTGAGTGTATATTTTATGGTTAATTGAAACGTATTTATACAAAATATGTGTTCTAAACCTTTTAAACAAATGCCTTGTATTAAAAAAAAAGTGTGTTTTCAATGCTGTATCAAATCTGTCTTCCCTAGTTTAGTTCACTAATCCTTCTAAATATTTTATATTTTATCTGAAGTGTAGATTCTGCAGTGAGTATTTAGTGTTTTAAAAGTCTATTTTAAAAAATAGGAACAGTTTCATAAAGCAGTTGTCGGATATTTTGGTCATTTAACTGCCCAATGAAACGTATCAGAAGGTAGCACAGAATAGAATTTAGGAACACTATTTATTGCTCACTTTCAATCTTGAATTTCTTCATTCTTCTTGAGTTTCTACATTCGTACAGAGAGCAACAATAGCCAAGCGATTCTAATTACAGTCATTCATAAGATTTATTATTTGTAAAGCAACGATCACTAATCCTTCGTGTGTTTCTAATGTATTTTTATCTTTGTAAGAAATTGAATGCTGCTTCTATAAATTCAAGCCTAGAGCGTTCAGACTTTCACAGAAGAAAATTCATAACCATTTCAAGTGTTCAATCCGTGCCATTTATAAAATCAAGCGATTTCAATCAGGATAAAATAAAAAAGTCGGCATGGATTAAGCCCTTGAAATGGTTCATGAAGTCTGAGCTCTCTAAGCTTGAATTTGTAAGAGCAGCAAGGAATTTCGTACAAAAATAAAAATACATTAAATATATACGGAGTTAGTGCTGCCATCTAACGTTGGTCGTTAAGCAAGAGATCGTTGCTTTACATTAGCTAAAATAACTAACTTTATCACTTATGGAACTCACAAGTTCATCGCCGCAGTAACAAACGTTCTCCATACTATTATATCCTGAGCAAGATCAAGCCAGTTTTCATCACGAACACCTACTTCTCGAAGATCTCTTCTAATATTGTCCTCCTAACGACGTCTCTGTCTTCCCAATGGTCTCTTTCCATCCAGCTTTCCAACCAGGATAGTTTCTCTCCCATCCGAGTTACACGGCCTTCCCACCTTAGCCGTCGAGATTTCATTATTCTTACAACAACGAGTGAGTTGTACAGCCCGTGAACTTCTTCATTATGCAGTCTCCTCCATTCTCCAGTCATCTCGTCCCGTTTCGCTCCGTATATCTTTTACAAAACCTTATTTTTGAACACATGTTCTAAGACAAGGAAGATCAACTCCTACACAAGAAAAGTTAGTACATATCTATCAAAGTATATTTGTTCCTGTAAAACTCTTCTGAGTCGGACAAGATATACATTAGTAACCAACCAATAATTAACATGCTTGTTAATAACTTACATCAAAGAGACGATATACTTTTCAACTAAATACAAGTATTAAATAAAAATCATTCAAGTTCCTAAACAAATCAATCAGATAAAGAGGAATATTTACACAATCCATCCATACTTTTGTTCCAAAAAACCTTTTTGTTAAAGGTCTCGCAGATCACTCACATCATTGCAGCAACATGTAGTGTTCATCTGATAGTGTCGTACTCCAACTTTCGAAACCGTAAGGTATTACCGGCAGAATAACAGTTCTGTATATTTTCAATTTCAGCTTCCTTGATATTAATCGCGATGTTAGAAGTTTTTTGGACTGAATAGAAACATGCGATGCCCGATACAGAGCGGTTTTTTATTTCTTCCGTGACCTCGTTTTTGCTTGTTATGTCTGCTCCCAAGCATTTAAATTAGTTTACTTTCTCTATGAACTCATCCGTAATTATTATGTTTTTATTTCCTTTATTACCTGTGTTTCGGTTTGTTATTATGTATTTTGTTTCAACTATGTTTACCTGTAGACCTATCTCATTGAAATAATAAAAATTTTTAGCGAACGACTAAAAAGAGGACGAACATCAGTGCGTTGTAATTACGAAATTTACTGGAGGCAGTTGGTTAACTGAGCATCTACATTTTTAGACTAATATATTCAATAATTCGATGACGTATTCACTTATAATAATTAATAATAGTTTCTAAAATCAACATCTAATAACAGCCTTTCGAGGTCAACGTTATGGATATTGTATAAAAGTAAATGCCAAGGAATTTTAATTAGTTTTTCTTGGTAACATGTTTACCTGCACAAGAAAGTATCGAATCTGATAATGCCAACATGAATAATCCAATGGTTATTGGCACTGAGGAAGACGATACAATTTACGAATACCGTTTAGCTACCGTACTTTATGTATTTCACATGAAATAACTCAACTTCTTCGTTAGTGTTAATCCAATTAACTTACGTTTCATTCATTTATCTCGATGGAAATTATAAACTTGGGATGTTCTTTCTTTTTTATAGCCTATCTTGAATGTGTGTTTCCGTCTGTAATACTAGTAGCAAAGCACAATTGCATTTTATACATTCTCTTCAAGTTATAGCCTTGTCTGTTCTTTATTAACACCCATGGTAGAAACGGAATCAGTTCTAAAAGTAGACTCAGTTGTAGAACAAGAGATTGAACTAGTAAAATCAAATGGTTCAGTCTTAAAGATATTCATTGATGAATATAAAGTGTATTGGGACTTGCATTTTTTAGATACTTGTTTCAAATGAGGTGTTATATGTGTGTGTTCGGGAAACTATGAGTGATCAAAGCAAAGTAACAATGTTCAATAATCATCTCTGCTATATGCAACATAAAATGACAAACACTGCTTTGATGACTGCATGCGTGTATTGTGTTGGATCTAAGAAGCCGAGTTTCTTGACCATGGCATTGCAGGTTAGTGTGTTGTCTCGTATTTACCAAGTTCTGGGTGTAGAAATATATAGATATACACTATAAGACATAATATATAGTTGTTGTTTTTTAATTTGTTACTAAAGATAATATATCTAACTGTTTGGGTACAAAGTGTTCAGCGACTTCTCAAAACTAACGGTAGGTGACTGTATTTTCTAACATGCTGCTCTCTGGTGATGAAAAGATGAACTTATGTTTGAATTTTGATAAATTATTTACCTAAACAGTTCAAACTTACCTGCAACCACTTGTTTTAGGATCCCTTAGTAATTTATAACAAATCGAAGTCGCCCTAATTACACTATAAACGTACCCAGCAATCCAAATGCCGACCCCGACGGTGACCCGACCACTGGTAGTCGCGAAATAGTTGGAGGAAGGTCGACGCGACCTATAAGTGGCGTTCTGTCGTCGGGCCATTTTCCGGGCCGCCGTCGTCGGTCAACCGACTTGCCGCCATAGGGGTATACCCGTGCCCAGTACCCGCCCGCTGACGGCGGCTTCTTGTGTTTTTTTTTTAGATCCGACGTCGGCCCGCCCAATGTACTTGTATAAGGGCCCGCCCGTTGGCCCCACCTTCGCCGACCTAATGCCGACGTCGCCTGGCTTGCTGGGTAAATGTCTTGGGTCCTAGCCATGTTGGTTTGCTTAAAGTGTTTTCTGGATATCTCATATTATTACGATAAATTAATGAACTTTCAGGTGAAATCGAAACAAAATTTATTTATGTGACACAAACACAATCTCTAATAGCACATTTCCTTGAATCAAGGTTAACAGTCCCTTGATTTTCACTTGCTAAACTTGACATCATAATCAAGTATATTTCAAGTTTTATATAAGCTTGATTTTGTCTTGCCTAAAGAAGTATCTTGCCCAGCTTATGAATAAGTATTGATTCAAGCTTGATGAATGCTTACAAAAATCAAGTCTTCATTTATACGCTTGATACAACCTTACATAATCAAGCTCGCCCTAGTGTAAACTAGTATGCTTGAATCAATCTATGATCCTTGATACAGTAAGGTTGATTCAAGCTTTTTAATGTGGACTTAAGTGTCATACGGTATCCTTTTGTTTTCAAATGACCATTTCCTATGTGGAGTTTTGTTATAGAATGCATTTTTGGCTGTACGAAACATTTTAATGTCATACAGTCTATGTAGCTATTGAACGCAAAGGAAGATTACATTTCTCCAACTAGTTTCTACAGGTTTAATGCTGATGATTGTATCCACTTCAAATGATGGCTCTCTTCAGATATCAGGTAACTAACTTACATTTTTATCATTGTGTTGGTAGTTCATTTCCTAGAAATTGGTCGACCCGTGTTCATTCTTGGTCTATAAAACTTAGTTATAAAATCTGCAAGTTTCAGTTAACTGACATAATATACAAATCGTAAGAGATAAAATAGATTTTATGTTAACAACTCAAATGAAAGCCATTACAATTAAAAACAGATAGGAAAGATAAAAACGAAAGTAAGTTAAACGAAGATTTTCCAACTTCTCAAATCATGCTACGCGTCCATGCCCACAAATTATGCTATAATCAATTGTAAGTAATTGTAATTGCCCGGCTGTGTCGTGATTAGAAATCTGTTTACCATCTTCCTTATTCCTATTCAGCTGGTTGGGTTCAAGATGACTCACCTTGCATTATAAACGACCATGAATAATATTCATAAATCTCATTAAAAAAGAAGTTGAATGTATTTTATTTTCCTGTAGTATCTCACGGCACGACTTGAGAAGGCCTTGAAATGTTCTCAAACGTTTTATGTAATTCGTTTACTCATAAAATACCTTCTAAAGAAATTTCTTCTTTTACCTAAACGTTTTTTGTATTGACTTTTTTATAACTGACTTCTAAAATGGACAACTACAGGCGACGAAAGAGAAGTATCAAAAAGAAATATCACTACTGTTTCCCAATTCCAACGTCCCAATTATTATTAGTGTAGTACTGTGAATGTGTTCACTAATTTACTGTTCTCGTGGTAAAAGCGAACTACTATATATAAATTATTTGAATGCATGGTTTCTATTATGTTGCGTAAGAACAGGATATCATCGACACAGACATGTCTTCTTCAATGGATCACTTTGTAGCGCTGTGTTGAGAAATAACTATATGTTAATAAGTTGTCCTCGTTGCATTTGTATCTGGTGTAGTAAAAAGTAATCCATTATTTTGCCAATAGATGGCTTCAGTGATCTGTAGCTCGTGTTGTATAAGTCCGATCGGGTTCAACGAGATGGCGTTCAAACGATGAGATTGCGTACTACAAACACTGTTCACATACTTGTGATGAGTTGACTTAGTGGTATGTGAGCGCGCTTCAAAATCGACACTAGCAAAGAGAAAATACGCTATATTTTACAGTTTTTCTTCGATAAAGGCGAAAACGAAAGCCAGGCGGCTGCAAATGTGAATAGTGTTTATGGTCCTGCTGATACTGTAACAGCCAATCACGCGCAATTTTGGTTTCGTCGATTCCGTGCCGGTAATTTTGACGTCAAAGATGTACCACGCACTGGAAGGCCACGTGTCGAAAATGTCGATAAAATCATGGACATTGTTTTGTCCGACCGTCATGTAAGCACTGTTTCGATTGCCCAAGAGCTAAACATTGCACAAAAAACCGTGTGGAACCATTTGCATAAGGCTGGATACACAAAGAAGCTTGATGTATGGGTGCCACACGAGTTAACGCAAAAAAACCTCATGGACCGAATTTCCATCTGCGAATCGCTGCTGAATCGCCCATTTCTGAAGCGGTTGGTGACTGGTGATGAAAAGTGGATCACTTACGACAACGTCACGCGAAAACGGTCGTGGTCGAAGCGCGGTGCGCCGGCGCAAACGGTGCCCAAGCCAGGATTGACGGTCAGGAAGGTTTTGCTGTGTGTTTGGTGGGATTGGCAGGGAATTATCTACTATGAGCTGCTCCCCTACGGCCAAACCCTTAACTCGGAACTATACTGTCAACAATTGGACCGTCTGAAGGCAGCAATCGCCCAGAAGCGGCCAGCTTTGGCCAATAGGAGAGGCATTGTGTTCCACCAGGACAACGCCAGGCCACACACATCGATAGTGACTCGCCAGAAGCTCCGGGAGCTTGGTTGGGAGGTTCTTATGCATCCACCTTATAGTTCGGACCTGGCACCGAGTGATTACCATCTGTTCCTGTCCATGGCGAACACGTTTGCTGGTGAAAAATTCGCTTCAAGAGAGGCTTGTAAAAATCGACTGTCTCAATTTTTTGCCAATAGGGACAAGGGCTTCTATGAGAGCGGCATCATGATATTACCTTCGAAATGGCAACACGTTATCGAACAAAACGGCGCATATGTGACCTAAATCGGATCATTCTAACTATGGTAAGTCAAGCCTTCAATGTCATGCAAAAATAATGGATTACTTTTTACTACACCAGATATATCCACGATTTTCAAACCAGTGGGTGAAAGACTAAAATTAGCAGGGTGTAATTAGCTAGATCGCAATTTATGTCGCTCTTTTTGTCTAGTTGTTGTTTTTTTTAGCGTATTATGGGGTACTGGAGATAAGGTGATGTTAGAGGAGTGTGCATAAATCACTGCCAGATAGCATGCTAGCTTACCACAAGGTTATCAGTCGCTTGCTTTGAGCTTGTCAAACTTGATATAGTGTTGATCTTCATAAACAAGCATGAAACAAACTTTTGGTTCACTGCACTTCTGCTGTGATCTCAGTGCGATGAAGTCCTATCACGTGCCAGGACTGTTTCGCCGTAAGCTGATCTTTGCCATCTCCCACCCTTTACTATAGACGTCTCTTACGATCTGATGAACTAAGTATAAATAACGTTTGAAAAGTCAACTACGGTGTGTGATTCCGTGGTCTGCTGACAACAGCATGGGATCGATGTGCCAGTGGTCCTCGTATCAATGACCACTCATCCCAACGTTTTTTAAAAATCTTTTTTAAGAAGAACATTATATTTTTGATTCTTGTAAACTTGATTCTTGTAAACCAGACTGCTGGATTCATCCTTTTGGCTTGATTTGGTAAGCTTGCATGAAGTTGTTTCACTTATCAAAGGAAGTTTGATTCACTTTTGAGCCAGGTCAAAATCGCGATGTGGATATAAATGTTTTCTATCCTTGTAGATAATATAACAACCCTGGATTGGGTCTTTTCATATCCGAGAAAGAGAGAAATGAATTGTTTTTGCATTTCATTTATTGAGGTTATTGTGAACTGTGTTTGGCCTAAGCCAGTCAAAATCTGAGGGATGATGCCCTCGGTGAACGTTCATCTGCGGAAAGGAATGGGGAAAAGTAGTAGACAGGGCCTTTGCTCCCACTATTCACCTAGAGAAAATGAGAAAATTCTGAAAACATCAATCAGACCACGAACCCCGTGCTGCTACGTTAATGTTGATCTGAGCACTACGACCTTAGCGATTACACTGCAGATTTTATTCATCCTTGCTTTCAAGGCCTTTTTTTTAAAAATATTTTTTCTAAGTAATATGTCACTGAAGGTCTTTACACCATGCAATGTTTTATGTGTATGATTTATAATCGAAACAGCTTGATCAACGAATGATGACGACAAGGAGCTTCTTTGCATTGGGACGTGCTGCCTATTCAAATCAGTTCCATCTTTATCTTGAACACATGGTACTTTAAGATATATATTTGACGAAAGGAAATAGATACTGAGTATAATCGTTGCAGTGACTAAAGTCACTTGTTCGATGACCAATGTTGACTCTTTGAAGAAAGTAATTGGGATGTTGCACATCAGCGTTCTTTGAAATTTGAAACCTCTATTAGGATGGTACAGTAAATCTCTTCGCTATATGTTTAATGTTGACGTCTTGCTTAATATCAAATTATTTAAAAAGGAATACAAATCGTTTTCCCGCTAATTATTTTCGAGATTTGCATATCTCTCTTTGGGAAACAGAATACATTGTGATATGGTCATACCTGCTATGGTTACATATTTGGCTTTTGTTTATATAGTTTTACATGATTCGTGCTAAAGTTATTATTAGTTGTTTGTGGGTGTCATTTGTTTTAACAAATATACTTAAAACGATTCTGGGTGTAAGTGAAATATGGTATTAGCTTGGCAACATGATAGAATCATTAGATTACTTCAAAGACTGGAAGACATATTGTAATTATAATTTTAACATTTTAGAATGCACATGTTTTACGATATAACATTACATTTCCTGAGAACTGCAAAAATGATTCTTAGACAAGTGAGCTCTCTACCTCTAGCCACCATGGCCCTCTCAGCATGTAAGAGTTGAACAGAAGCGTACAAGGAGCCAAAACTCTTCTCTGAATAAGTTATTATTTGTGCTAATGTTTTTATGCATTAAACCCTGCAAGGTAAGATAAGATAAGATAAAATTAATTTTATGGGCGGTAACAGCACTATGGCTTACGCCCGTCCCGATACGGGGGAAGCCCCTTATCGTGGTCATATCAAAATTTAGCTGTTAATTAAAATAAGATAAAAAGATGAAGATGTAGAAGGTCTTCACTATCAGCCAACTGGTGTAAATGGCCAGTATAACAAGAAAGCCTGTAAATGGCCCTGCACAAGGTAAAACAAAAATACATGATAAAAGTTAACAGCTAAGGAGCATAATCATATAAAATAAACGGTAATCATAAAAGTCTCTGCGAAAACAAGTAAAATATTACCGTTTAAGTTTAGGTTTATACCTAGGTTTACCTTTTCTGCCCACGAGATTAAAATCTATATCCATTAAGTGGTCCTGAATCATGTCTGAAGCCAAAGATGAACTTGGTTCATCGACAGTATGTGCAAACTCTTCCTGAGCTAACTGAGCAGACAGAACGTTCGTCAGAGTCTTTATGCTTGTAGTGAGAGGCGAAGTCCGAACTAACTTCGAGACTTTATACGGACTATAAGTAGTCTTAGCCCGTGGAGTTCTAGAGCTCTGCACAGGTGTTTTTTGTCCCTGACTCTGCGTCGGCATATGGAGAGGTGCCTCCGATTCTTTGGGCGGCTTCGGAGGGTCGTCA
>JAGDQP010009679.1:0-27381 GCA_022664845.1 Lepisma saccharinum
TGAGGTCTATGGCAGAGCTACCTAGCGGATGGCTTCAAAAGCACGTGCTCCTGTACAAAAACCCATTAGTTTTAGCGCAGCTAGAAATGGGAAAGCGCGCTAAGTCTATCTATTATGAGGTCTATGGCCATAGGCATTCTATCTATATATTTTTTTTTATGCGTCTTTGAACATTCTAAACGCTGCTTGATTTTCAGTTGAAATTTTGGTCTGACTGTAAAGCTAGTCCACATACAGCAATAACATTTATCAAAACAGATTATTATACATTTCATAATTTATAAAGACATTTCGGCTCTCGAAGGAATAATATTTCGGCTATTTAGAGAATTTTTTTGGTAACAGTATAATCAAAGTTGAGCATTCTTACTTTGGAATACAAAGCCTTAAGTAACTTTAGGTGTTTGGAACATCGTCCGAAACAATGGCAGGATCATTACATTAGCCTTGCTGAAATACACGAATGGAAATTCCGATCACAACTTACGTTTAGGAATAAGAACATCTTTTCCGATGTATAAATATTCCTTCAGAGAAGCACTGCTTCTTCGCTTGCATGATATTCAATTGATTATGGATTGCATCCCGTCAGCCTCAGACACAGTAGCCATTCTTTTCTTGATAATGCAGACATCTTGGATGTTATGGCCTTTTCCATATTGATTTTATGCCGAAAGACGGAGATGTTAACGATATGAGTAGCTTTGACCACATGAGGCTAACATGGCGAAGGAGAATTAGTGTTGAAATCTGCAAAACATTTCGCTTTGTGATAGGTATAACCTAGGATGTCTACTAAGCCAGGCACAGTAATCCTTAACGGTGTAGATCACCCCCGCCTTTCCATTGATTTACATGGGGATTGTTTTACTAGTCTTATGTTTCTCAGGAGCGTAATTTTTAACTTCTGTTTTCGCCTTGTGTTTCGTCATGTTTTCTTTGACTCATGCTGTTTTGTAGAAATGCAATATTTTACACAAGAACAGTATAATTTCCCGTTGACATATTGTAATTTATATGGTAAACTATTAATAACACATTATGCTCAAATATTTGAAGAAACTTCCCAAACCAAAACTCTACAAGAGTCAAAAGAATCACCAAGGCAAATTTCGTGAAAGCGGGACTTGAATATTCTACTTCTGAGAAGCATGAAATGAGTAAAACAGTTCCCATGTAAATCAATGGAAAGGTCATACCAAGATGGCGGGGGGTGATCTACACCGTTAAACGTAATAGACAAAGCAGATATTATTTATCAAAGTTACAGTAATTCGAATTTAGAAAGCAGCGAGTTACAGAGATGTTAAAATACTTAGCGTATGAACTTGAAGAAAGTAGAACAACTAAAAATTTGTAGAGCATTTGAAATGACTATGACCGAATCCAAACGGTATCGTCCCGATAAAGACATCCGTACTACGTTAAAGCAGCTGCTAATGGCCAATCACGCCCATATATTTGTTGTTAAAAGAAATATTAAGATTGGATCAATATGAGATGATTTTTTTTCCCCATGAGGAATACTCGGCGGGCCTCCGGTGGCCCGCCTTCATGGTTGGTGGGCCACCGGCGGCCCGCCGAGTTTTCCTCATGGAGAAATGTCACTTCTTTAATAACTCATACCTGTGGTAACTTTATTGTAGTATAACAAACTCTTACCTGGGTCACTTATTCTATGATGAACAACAATAAATTCGAACAAAACGGCGTTGTAACAATTGTTTTTTTTTAGCAACAATGTTTCATATTCTATGGAAATTCAAGGTGACAATAAGTGTTGTTGGCAAAATGAATATGATAAGATTTTAACATGTTAATCCTGCTACATGAGGCTAATATATTGGCTGAATTCTGCAAAACATTTCAAATGACTACGGACAGAAACCACAAGTTTACTCTAATTCAGGAAAAAAAAAACCCGTAAAATATCTAATTAATGTTGTGTGAATAATCTTTTTAGACAGTTCTAATTCAGCTGTCTACTACTTAGGCTAAAATCATAAAAAAAAATCGTATTGCATTGTTCAATTCACGTATCTCTCAGGAGTGTAAAGACGATAACAGTAGCGCACACTCTGAAAGGAAAAAATGGCATCATGAAACTGTTAACTTATAGGAGTCTCACATAGAAGCAAACTACAAAGTACAAGTATCTGAATCTTCGCACGTCTTTTTTTTTTTTAAATTGCAATCTATAATTGGGAAATTCAAGATATCCGATTTGATTATTTAGTGAAGAACTTTGATACTAGCTGCTATACGTTTCTCAGTCAAAAGTTGGACTTACGTAAACTTCGTACAGGTTATCAACAAAAATGTCATATACCTTTAATAGGGAATCTATGTTACCACGTTTTTTTGTTCTTTCTCGTGATTATGATGACTCCTTTAAAAATTGGTAGCCAAAAATCTGTCATACCTATTCTCACCTGCAATGACAGTGTTGCCAAACAAGGAAAAATGGACAAGAAATATTGCAAAGAAAACAGAAAAGAAGTAACACTTTTCATCGTATATTTTAAAGTGCATTTTAAGTTTAAATTTTAAAATTATAATTTCCGATTTCGTCTCTAAAATGGCGATTTCGCTACTAAAACTATTTAGAATTAACAACCACTAAGAATATATTAAAAGAAAATGACGAAATTCCTCCGTAATATTTAGCATTTATTGGGAGAAAGGAGGAATACTCCTCCGGGTGAGAAAGCACCATGTTCAGTATTGTTTTTCAGATCTGATTTCGAAGGATTATCGACTAATATAAGTTAAGCTAACCCAAGTCAACCTAACCTAACCTCCACTGTTTTGAGCGATCCGGGGGAGTATCTCAAGTGCAACCCAAAAAAGAGTCCAAATTCGACAGTGCTAATATCGGTCATTTTCTTATATATTCATATTGGTTATACGGTTCAAGCCTATAATAATACTAATAGAAATTAAAAATAATAATTATACTGCACAGCGCTAACAGGAGGGAGAAAATTGGTGAATATTAGCCAAGATGAGCGATGCTTAATTATGAAGTTTTGATTATAACGTTTATTCCTTTTACGAGATGTACACATCATAGAAATGGAAGACGCAGAAAAAAACATTAGTATGAGGACTTCACAATATCGTTAATTAAAAAAAAGATATTATCAAATTAACATTTACAATATATTACCAAAATTGTGCTACGTCATTATTGGTGTTCGTGATGTGCGCTATATGTCAAACATATGGTATATAATCGACAATCATATATATATATATGCTTCTGACATGTAATTAAAATAATTCTGCCATTAATTTATTTTTAAGATGATGTCTTTCCTAAAATACGAGATTTTAATGATTTGAAAGTATTCAGTTTTCTCGACTGAGTAATATTATTTATCAAGTAGATATTTTTATTCGAAAAAAAAAAAAAAAAATATCGACACTTCAAAACACAACTTACATGAATCAGTTTCAAGCAACACACATCTAGCTAGCTGTTATATCAACCAATTAGCTCTCTCCATTGATTTCTGTAGAGAAATGTTCACAATCCAGTAATGGCGACTTCCTCAGGTACAGTTTATAAAGCACAATTTTGCTTATACACTAAATTTAATTACGGAAAATACAGTATATTTAGGGAATAATAGATGTTATCAATTAAAATTAATGAAATCCTTGTGACATAGTCAATGAAGGCCCAAAGTATTTGATAATAATCCACAGCATTATGTAAGATTGAAAAAGGTGGAATTATGAATAAATTCAGCTAACCTTTTTAATAAGTAGGATTTACTAGGGTGAATTTCACTTGCTTGTGAAATTGCGAACGGCTACTGTGATATCCAGAATATGATCAAGTGTCGATCATATGCGAAACCTATTAGGTACATTTGGTTCTAATTTCTCCCATACCTGGTAGTATGAATAAGTGTAGCCATATGTTCCTTAATATTGTTTGAAGCAATAAACAAAAACGAAATTTAAAAGGCTATTTTCGTACAAGAACACACGGTTCGAGTGAGCGTATCATTACATTTAGCATAATCATTAATATTTTGTCGAAATTGGCAGGTCCTTCAAGGCTAATCCCTCTCCATTCAGCCCGAGACTTAAAAAGATGAACTTTTGATATTCTTACAGTTAAAGTGTTATCATATGTTTAGTACATTTACGACCTTTACACTATGCAGCCTCAAGTAAAGTAATTCTAATTATCGACGTTTCAGTAGAATGGTGTCCCATTCTCAGCACAAAATACGTCTTCTACGGTGTTCACTTTAGGACAGAAATGGGTAAAATTAGACAACGATGAACATCATCTAACGAGGTGATAATTTTACAAGAATCTGCACAGTAAAGAAATAAGAGAAATAAAATAATGTTTGTACATGAATTGGAAAAAAAAACATATTTGGTGCATAGCCTATTTCGTTCCCAACAAACCAGACATTAAACACCCTTAATGACTCATTTATATTCAAGATATTCATTTTTATGACTTAAGAAATATTTCTGTTATTAACTTTATCTAGTTACTATCACATAAATTTGAAAAAAAATAATAAAAAAAATGGACTATTTGTTGAAAATATTTTCACTCTCTAATATCAATCGTTAATAGTCAAATATTGACTGTACAATACTTTTAAATCGAAGAGGGTCCCTGGTTCTACATCTGTCTTCGTCACCCATCATACAAATCCATATTTGGAATCAAACTGTTTTATTTTACTTTAAAAAATCTTGTCTATGATTATCACTAAGTAAGCAAATTTTTTTTTCTTCTCATTATTTTTTTTAAATCTATGTTTTTTTCCTTTGTTTTAAAAGTTAATGATATACATACATTTTGCATGCAGTCTTCGATATATAAGGCAGTTGTGTATATAATATATTTGTATAATAAAGCTCGGATTGTAACTATTTATAAGAAAAAAAAATTGCAAATATATTTTGTTTAGTGCCTATAGAATATTAACAACTTTGATTCTTTAAAATCTGTTTTTCATTGTTTTTTTCTCTTATCTTTTATTTTTATAATAATAATAATAATTATTATTATTATTGTAAACAGTGATGCGCGCGCTTGCTGAAAAAAAAAATATTTGTGTGAAAACTAACAAGGATGTGCATACATAAAACTACAAGTCCTTTTTTTCCGCTATAATGAACTTTCCCTTTGATTTCCCTTAAATATATATTTTTTATATATATATAATGATAAAAAAGACATACTTCCTGTATCAAAATCTAGTTTAGTTCCATAACATGTTAATTTTTTTTTAATACACTTTCTGTATTTTTTTTCCTTTGTTCGTTTCAATCGAACAAACACTAAATTTTGTTTGTTATTTTTAGATATATGTATATAAATATTTGTTTTCAGGTATATTTGTATCTTTTTTTTTTACATAACTTGCCCCTTTTATATTATATGTATTTATATAAAATATAAAAGAAGTCATTTTTATACACGCTATGTAAATACACTAGTTTCTAGGAGTCTGCTGGGTAAATATTCGTCGTCAGTGTTTAGCATGTAAAGTTTTTTTTTGTCTGTCTTCTGTACAGTATAAAGGGGAAACAAATTCAGGTAATTATTTTTCTTTTTTATCTTTTTGCAATCATATTCTTTTGATCACTTTTTAGTTTCTTCAAGTAGCTAGTAGGTTCCCTTTTTATCATCACTATTCGCTGTTGTTACACAGAATTTAAATTGGTTTCATTCTGTGGTATACTTGCGTACTGGTTCTATTTGATTTTTTTTAACGATTTTCCAGAAAAAAAAAGCATAGGTTAGGTTAGGTTAAGACATGATAGGTTAATACATTTAACCTGAGCAATCGATTTCAGTCGTGAACTAAAAAAAAGAAGAAGAAAAACACGTACGCATGAGAGGAAATTAAGAATAATCTCATCACACAATGGAATCAGTAATGTGGAGCGGAAATCAGCCTTTATATCGAAAAACTCGGCCGTTTCGAACTCCGTTCTGTCATCATCAGACGGATGTCTCGAACGTCACTTCACGTGGAGATTTCGAGCCCCCCCTTCCGACGTCATCTCGATTGCGCCTGAACGACGTGGGGCGCGAAAGAAACTTGCCTTCCGTATCGACTACTTCGTCCCCGAGAATGAACTTGCACACTTTCTTCGTCGTGCTGGCCCCGCCTCCTGCTCCACCGGTAGCCACGCTCGCTTCGCTCCCGCCAGAGGCGCCACTGCTCCGAGGTCCCAGAGGTTGATGGTTTGAGATCGTCGAGGGTGCCGCCATGCGCTGATACATGTAGCCGTCGCGTGCAGTGTCCGCCCGATGCTGGACAAACGGTGATGTAGGTGGGAAATGATTCGCTACTACCCTCGCCGGGCTCTGATTCGGGTGATACCATGGTCCTCCGTCTGGGATGTACGAGTATCGGCAACGTGACGGGGACGATTCTGGAAAAGAGAGGAATTTAAATTAAAACATGTAAATATAAGTAAATTTACGTACAGTGAAGAAAGTTTACAAAAAGACTCCAAGAAAAAGTTACGGTGCGTTAATATTTAACCTATGCCACCGTTATAAATATATATATTTGACAAAGAATATATTTGTCAGTGGGAACAGGAAATTCAACCGAAAACCGTTATAATTCAAGCAACACAGAGATGATAGTTTCACATCATAAGAAAGGTTAAAAAAAAAAAAAAAATGTGAACAATGACGTGAAAAACAGGTGATAAATTATAGTGAAATATCGCAGTCAAATAAGACGTCATGTACATGACAAACATATGACGTCTGTTAGTAACTCTCAATTAACATTTCAACCATTTTGCCTATTGAAAGCACGTGAAAAAGGTTACGATGATGACGTTTAAATGTCGTCGATATGTCGTTTCGACAATAACGGCATATTTCTCACTACTATTTAACGTACTAAATGACGTCATTTTCTTCCACTTGACATCTTTTGAATGTTTATGACCAACATATGACGATTAATTCACGTTTCTGTGCTGCTTGAGAACTTACGTTTACGTTGAAGAGTTTGAAAAGAAACGCACAATATATACAAGATGCTAGGGAATGGCTACAATTCTGACCAAGAAGCACATGCGACTGTGGCTCCGCCATCCTTCAAATTTATATTTAATATAACGCACCCTATGTTTTCAAATAAATTCAGCTTCAAGAAACAACTGAAAAACCAAGAAATGCTATAATATATGACCTGGAAAGAATCTACCAAAACAGTATATGCACAGACTGCAACTATCTATATAAATTAAGACTGCTCTCAAAATAGAAACTACAAAGTTCCTTAGTCTAATTTGACGTTTTCATCGTCAGAATTGTTTTGATTATCCAGCTTTTCTGTAGTTACGTCATGTGTATTTTCACTAACTAAAAAAAAACTCGGTAGCAATCCTTAAAAGCAGCTATTTAATATCAACAAATCGGTTGGTTATCTTGTTTATACATATCATTCTTCATGTCACTAACCTAACCTCCCCTACTACTATATCATACATATACAAATGCTAATCCCAACCACTTCAACATCATTCAAATTATATCAAACCATGGTACATCTTTTGAACTGACAAATTTCGTGATTGGGTGATGTAATTTACCTATATATTGTTAAAGCAGGCGAGGTTAGCGAACGTCAACTGAAATCTGGATTGCTAGCTGCGAAGAGTTTATATAATATACGTTTAAAAATACAAACACGACAAAAAATATTCCGAAGAAAACTGGTTCTAGAATTAACACATTTACTGTTAAATCTGTTGTTGTACGAGTAAAGACTTCTTCAACACACCAAATTCAAGATATTTACTTGTGTGGCAAATATGTGTGAAAAACTAGTCTAGAAAGCGTGTTTTTATATTCTGTCCTATTCAATTCTACAGGTGCGTCGTGCGTGTGTGATTGTTTTCTTTTAGGGATTCTTTTTGTGTAATTTTTATATTATATTATATCTTAGTGTATAATTTCGTGTACAACTCAATAAATAATTTATACATATATATAATTTATGTATAAGACGATAAAAAATGTAAAAAGAAAAGGAACTTACAATATAGAATACCAAGACAGGTATACACGAACATCAAAAACACAATAGAAAAGCGGCAACGTTTCGCAAAAGCGTTTTCACATGGTAGGAGAGAAAACGAACAGAGCGGACTGGTGCTAAGGAGACGCCATGTTACTAACTGATGCTGGGTAACAGTGTGACCAGGTTATGGAGGCAAGAAAATGACTAGATGGGTAGGAAAAAACACCAAATGAGACGGAAGTGCGGATGTTGCTAGAAGTGGGTAAGGGGCTTCCTAAAGAAAAAAGAGGGTCAAGAATGAGAGGGGAGGGAGTAAATAATATATTTGAACCTTCAAATGAAATCATGTTAAAGTGAATCCGAGAAAAATAATTTGATAAAGACAAGGTAGGACTATTTTAATGATATGTAAAGTTTTATGATGTCCTTACTTCATCTACAACAATGTGATTTCCTTGCCTTTTGTTATGGTCAATATATATATACGCGGATTGTTCCAAATGACACTTCAGTATCAACAATGTATTTGAGTATTTATATAGTCACAGAGTTACATTACGATTTGATGTTCCCGCATAAACCTAACTCATATTTCCATAATTTGGAGATACTGTTATTCTTTACTTTTTACTTTCTTTGAATTTATTTTATATTTTAAATAATTTATTAATTTATTTTAAAGCATGTAATAACCAATAAATAACCACTGGCGTTATAGACCGAAAGGTCCTGAGCCTACCCCAACGCCATATGTCCGCGATTAATGGAACTGCGCGTCACCTTGACCACGAAACAGGCGTGTCAGGGGCTTTCTAGACCAAGTGGTCGTCACGTCTTTATTCACGTGACTCCCCAGTTTGCCTCACGATGCTGGATGGACGCCGAAAAGCGGGGTGTTCCATCCGAGAATTGAACCCGGGACCACGCGGATATAAGTCCAACGATCTAACCATTACGAAATATCGTAATTTAATTTACATCTAAACATATACAGCTCAAAGTTTTCAAACGAGGAGGTTTATAGAAATCAGGTACGACATTCATCCAGAATTTGGATTCAGGAAGGGTCAACGTGCTTCTAAGAGGTTTAAAAGTGTGTCTGGGCCCGAACTCTATATTCAACAGATATAATTACGCCTAAAATGTGGTTTTGGTATATTCTCATGACCTTTCTTTGATAAATTCTTTCATTAGTTTAAAAGAGCAGTACACAAACAAATCAAGAGATTGATCAGTTTGCTTTTTCGTTGTTAACACTGTCCCGTTTTCGATTTGGGATGGCACTAAAAGGCGTTCTCAAAACATTGTTGATTCTAATGAGAAATTATCGAGAGAAGGGTATGACTCTAGAATCAATCTGTACTTCTTTCCTCTGGTGTCAATAGTATTAATATCAAATTCTGGTAAAAAAATTATTAATTATTATTTTAAACTACGTCCATGATGATACAATTTTAATGTTCTTCCTAGTTGAACATGTAAACAGATACATGGTATACCGCAAGGTGTTCTTCTTTTGTTCAAATTTTCTATCATTCTGACCTATCATCATCAGATGCTCAGAGGGAGCAAGGAAAGTAGGTAAAAGTACATAGTAGCAAAAATTAAGAGAGGTGGTAAATATAACATTACCCACGTGATTTTATCTATTAACGTAATTTTACCTTCTCAGCTGATTTAAACTGATGAGAAAATCCATCTAATATATATTTTTAAGAAAGAACTAAGAACATATCTTATTGATCACTATTTTTATATAGTAAACTGATTATTAAAGCTATAACTATATATATCACATGGGGATTATGTGAAAACTAAACAAATCACGGAATTTGTATTATCATAATAGTAGATTATATTTATTACACGCGATTTGCATTGTGTCATTTTATTTTTCATTTATTAGCGTCCAAGAAGTACATTATGATTCATTTATTACGTGTACATGGGATATGTCATCTTTATATTAAATGAATTAAGTTCTATTTTGATTGAAAGAAAATACGGTAGCGCATAGTAAATACGCCGACGACATGATAATTGATAAATACAACATGTACACAATGTATTATCAATGATAACTAAATAAATATTAATTCTATGAAAATCAATTACTTTTGATGATCTTAATTAATCTTGTTTAGTTATGAAATATTGTACAAGACAGAATGAATGTACCAATAAAGATAGAAAAACAATCAAGTTGTGTTCTAAAAGTTTTTTTTGTATTCAAATTGGTAATTTTATATGTACTCTAACGAGACAGAGATAGTCTATACCATAGTGAAGTATGTACTATGTATAGTCCTTGAAGGAAAATGAACGATTTCGTACTTGTTTGTGTATTAAAGTGTGTAAGATATCTAAGGCAGAATTTCGGATGAATAACCGGATAAATTTTCAACGTAGGATTGATTCTGGATCCATTACACGGAGAGAAATCTTGCACAATACCATATTAGAAGAAAACTGGCACGTACTACACACGCTGTCCTCCAAAGTGTTGTTCTTACACTCAATGTGTTTCAACAAAGAACCAGATAAATAGCTGAAAGTATATTTACCTCCTCTCTTAATTTTAACTACTATGTACTTTTACCTATTTACCTTGCTCTCTCTGAGCCTCTGATGATGATAGGTCAGAATGATAGAAAATTTGAACAAAAGAAGAACACCTTGCGGTATATATATCATGTATCTGTTTACATGTTCAACTAAGAAGAACATTAAAATTGTATCGTCATGGTTCAACCTGTCAAATCCATAACTTTGAACCAGATTGACGTGTTACGTTTTATTGATTCGAAACTGGCCATGTCGCTAATGATATAATGATCATAACGTTTCACTGGATCCTATCTAGCTTTCTCAGGTGATAAAAACAGATAACAACTATTTTTTTTTCTATGATATATTTCCACTCCTAATAATTTTCATGTAGTACACGTCTGTATCTGTGACCTTTACTTCAAGACACTCGTTAAAATTTGATCGAAATCTCTGACGGCATTGCAATAAGGTAGCCTTTCTTTAATGGAAGATTGTTACATGTGGAGATTAGAAATTGGATTCGATACGGAGCTAATTGGAATCAAACTTATGTGTACTTCGGAAATATGTACTGACAGAAGTTGTTAAAAATATTTTAAAAAAATGGGAAGTGGCCTAATATCGAACCTTTGTTATGATAAAAACAAAGTATTGTACGTTTCTGGTTTGCTGGTGGTTGTGAGTTGAAAACGAGAGAGAGAGAGAAAAGAGAGAAAACAATTCGAATAGGCATAACACTGAAACCTACGTTGACGAGGAATATATTGTGAAATTCATCGGTTAGCAATGTGTTTTCATACAATTTAAGTATATAACTATAGATAATACCTTGCCTAAACGCCTAAACGGGGACTTAAATAGGCGATGAATGACAGCAAATATTTCCATCGGAGCAAAAGAGTTTTATGCTAGCTCTGTATTGAAATTCTCAAGACTATTCATTGAAATCTTTTATGCACTGCATTTAAGTTTTTGTACAAATCTGTTAATCCTATCGAATAACAGGAAATCTCCGTGGAAATAAAAATTACGGACAATGCACAAAGTAAAAAAAAAAAAAAAAAATGCGAAAAATATTTTCGGACAAAAATGCACATCCTTCGTCAGTCATCGGGAATAGGAAAAAAAAATGGAAACTCGGAAACAGTTTGTACGAAAATATATTGAATAACTACAGATGTTTAATGAATTGCATCAGAACTCAAAATAAGGTGATCGTTTGCTGAGAGGTTGGATGTGCCAATCGTAAGTGAGAAAAGTAGAAAGAACGGATTGGAGAAGTTAGCTATAGTATATTGAACTGAACCTGTTTCAAACAATAAACAAGAGGTTACTATAGGTTAAAGTTAAAAAAAAAAGAAGAATGGTTGTGAGGTATTTGATTAAAATATATGGAAATTGTAATAGGGACTCAATAGTAACATTTTGTTAATTGTTTTTGACAGGTTCAGTTCAATACACTATAATTAACTTCTACAACTGGTTCATCCCATTCTTCTCATTTGCAATTGGCACATTTCACCTCTCAGCTCACAATCACCTTGGTTTTGAGCTCTGACGCATTTTAAGACTATAGGGAAAGCAGAGAGTGTTTCCATGACAGGTGATTTCCCGTAATACGCATTTTAAAGTCTATCCTATTTAGATCCATGTGTTTAATATTCATGGATTGGATTCACTTGTGGATTATTTGTGCTTTTGGGTTGGAACTTTCCTAGCGATAAGCTGTGATTGTTTCATACTTGTTCGACGTGCAAACTCTATTAAAAAAACAAGACATCTCCTTCCTTCTTCTTCCCTGTACTCTTCATTTCAGTTGACTTCTGCAGTTATTCAATATATTTGCGGAAAAAGTGCTTTCACAATTTTTTTTAGAATCTTCAATTTTTCACACCTTTGCCCTATTCCTGATGAGCAAAGAAGGACCTAGATTTTTGCTGAAAATGTTTTCTTATTTTTTTTCGTTGATTTGTGCATTGTCTGTAATATTTAATTCAACGAGGATTTACTGTTAATCGAAAGGTAAATCAGATATATTATTCTCTTATGTACTCTATATAAATTTTGCACAAAGTTGTGGAAATAGCTCCAGAAACGTTTGTTATAAATAGTCGATGGATAGAATTTTTTGTTTCCTACGTTATATAACACATGACACAAAGTGTTGTATCTGGTGTAGAACCCCCCATGAATGCTATTGAATATACACAATCTGAATTACTACTAGATAGCCCGAACAGTGGAAAACGTGAGTTCGACTTTTGACGTTCTGAAATATTTTCGAAACCTTACCTACTGACTGTCTCATTTACGCTGTCTGTGAGAGAAGGAAAGGTAGCGGTTTGACTTTAACTCAGTTTACTTGACGGAGTGACTTACGGCAACCAGTCATAATCTCAGTCAAAATAGTCGACATAAGCAGACTTTTAACCCGAATTCCTTCGCTTCCCACTGTGGCATTCTGAACTGTACATCAGCAAGAGAACACGGAAAGATGTTTTCGTCGTCTTTATGGCAAAAGTCCCCAGATTTCTCTGTGTTGAGTTATAAATCAAGTTACTGAAAAAAGGTTGCTTTAGAGGCATCCAAAACTAATAGATATTGTCAGTCGTTTCCATAGATCTTCTAAAAGATGGCAATATCACTTTGGAGTTCTGCATGCCTATAAATAATCTTTTTCTCAGAAATTAGTTTCTAAACTTAACACATCGTAATTTGGAGTTAAATGCCAGAGCAACGACTATTAAGATGGACTGGTAGATGTGAAACTTCCCGTGTGTGTTGTCTCAACTACACAGCGAAGTGGAAAGCTTAATTTGGCTATAGACAATAAATGACACATACATCTGATGGAGAAATGATAACGTGGTGATGTAATGGATAGCATATCCGACCGGAAACAGGGAGATCCGGGTTCGAGTCCCGGTCATGGCAGCTGTCAACTTATCTACGTTAATTTCAGTATTTACCACATACAAGGCTCTCTTGTGAAAAACGTATCAACGTATATTCTTTCGCACTGGATGATTACTAAACATTCCTCAACCAAAAAATTCCACCTGTATTGGGATGCCTTGACTTCATAACCACCAATGATGAGCCGGAAAAACGTAAAGGCATGATGGAAACTCCAAAACTGGAGCGCCATAGCCACTAACAATTAGATTTGGCCACCTGGAGTCACACCTGGTGGCCAAAGTTCGTTTCCGAAATTCTCAACTTTACCGGTTTCAAGACAGTGTTGATCTTGTCAGTTGTCAGAAGACCACTGTTCTGAATTTCATCTTGATGCCGCGAGTGGGTTAGTTTCCATGAATTTTCGGTACGCCGTCTTACGTTTATTTAAACGCCGCTGCCGCAGCTGTGTGAGTGGGCAATAAAATTAGTTATTCGCTTAAACTTGCTTCACTTCAATATGAAGGTGCATCCTCGTGTAACATACATGTAATTTATGTTTGAAGTCAATAAAACATAATATATTGTATGAGGCTACCAGTGATTACAAATGGCCACCAAAACAATTCTTCAGGTGTTCTCATTGGCCACCAAATTTTAGAAAACTTTTTAAACACTGGTCTCAGTCATGGCGGCTGTCAAATTTTCGCTGTTAATTTCAATTTTCTCTTTTGTTTACGGGAGCTACAATAAACTAAAGTAACCAATAACATTTTGCTAAAAGGTTTTAATAGGTTTAGTTTATTATATTATGGTTAACGTTTCCAACCAGTTCTTTTCTGGTTATGACTGCACATATACCTACTCAGTAAATATGTACTTAAGTTTGTGGTCAGCTGTTTATCAGGAAACTCTATCATACACTCGTGAACAAGGTTTCCCACTGCTCTTTTTTAATCTTTCCAATTTCAATGTCCTTGCCCTATTCTCATCGACTGAAGCAGGACCTAGAGTTTGGTCCGAAAATATTTCCGTGAATTTGAAAAATAAAAGTTTAATTTTGGGTAATTTTACGAGAATATCCTGTACATCGGTATCGAAAGTAAGCCTGATTTGTTATCCTTGTTCTGTGTACTCAACGCAGTCAAGAAAACATTTGGAAAAGGTAAATAATTTTAAGCTATTCTGAAAAAATAAGTATATAAGTGGTTTCTATACACAACCAATGCAATATTTCACTCGGTGTAATTCAGCTTCTTCAAGTGATAAAGCACAATGTAGAGCCGAAATACTATTTTGATTGTATGTGGCAACATGATCACTGGTCAAAGGTGTTAGGTGTTTCTAAAGTTGTTTCTACCCCCTTTGTGTCATAGGTGCTTGTACTATTTCCTTGTCAACCCAGTCAAATTATTCTCGATTCCAGAAAATACATTTAGGACGAACATTCTTAAAGAGTACAAACCTTTGTTTGCTAAACACATGTTTTTACAATGGAACTGCAGCAGATATGAAGGCAGAATCTCAATCAAAAACATTCCCGGACCTTAATTGAAAGCGTATCTCAGGGAGGACTTGTACTGTAATTTAACCCTTGAAAATATCCCCATTTGGACTAGATTGCTGACTAAAAGTAGTGACCCAATTCTTTTTATGGTAATACGAAGGTACTATCATTTAGCTCTGAATTCAGGATTCGAAATGGACCGGAGCAAACAGGAACGCCGCTACGGTTCGTAAATAGCTGGAACCTTCCTGTTCCGTCTCGTCAATATGGTAAACATAGAGAAAAGACTACAATATTGTGTTGATGAAGAATAAATAAACGTTCCGTTTCGAGCCATGTCTGAATTCTTGATAAAATTCCATAATACAAATACGATATTAACAAATATAAATTATATTGTGCTGAAAACATTGTCTCAATAATCGAAAATGCATTTACTATTAAAATTATTATCACTAACGTTTTTACAGAGCAAGCCGTCTGCATAGTCATGTTATAAACAGCAAATTAAGGGACATGACAATTCAAACCAATATAATCTTCTAGTCAAAGCAGCAAGCCAGTCGTCACGAAGAAGGTTTTCGGACGATGTACGTGTTATGCATACTGGTACACGTCTTCCCTATGGACTGATGATGTAAAATGATTATGATAGTGTGTTGAATGGATGGATGGTGTGAGAAATAAAAGCTATACAACGTCGGAGAAAATATATGGCAAAATAAACACTATTAAAACGTTGTTAGTTTAATATTGCTGTTAAGATGTTGCTTGTGTAATAACTACTGTAGAAGGCCTCAAGTTGAAGTTGCACTGCATTTCTTTCGATTAGGTTGTTTAAGTTCTCTGGGGAATATCTAAAGCGCCCCCCTCCCTACATGAATCATAACAAACAGTAAGATACTGTTCAATTAATTATGGATGGATGTGAGATATATTTTATTACCTACTCACTTCGATACACATATATTCTAAATATGAACCCATTGTCTGGATCTATCGTCCAAGTTGTTTCCCTTAAGCTTAATGTAAAGCAACGATCTTCAACAAAAGGTGGCAGCACTATCTCCGTATATGTCTAATATATTTTTATCGTTGCACGAAATTTCAATGTTGCTCCTACAAATTCAAGCCTAGAGAGTTCTAAATTTCAGGGAAGAAAGTTCATAACCAATTCAGGAGTTCGATCAATGCCGATATTTTATTTTCGTTTTTCTTCATTGTTGGAATCGCTTGATTGGTGTTGTGAATATCAAAACCTCAATAACAATGAAGCTCTTTTAACAATGAACAAAAAATAAAATAAAATATTGGCCTTAATCGTACTATTGAATTGGTTATGAACTTTCAACTGTTTTTCAACTTTCAACATTTCAACAATAATTTTATCCTATCAATAATTAAAGGCCAACATGGTACAAACTCAACAGAAGGTTCTGTTTCCTTCCATTGTTGAGTAGATACCAAGAACAGAACAGAACTTTATTCCCTGAAAGTTACAATTTTTTAGGCTTGAATTTGTAGCAGCAGCATTGAAATTTCGTGCAACGATAAAAATACATTAGACATAAACGGAGGCAGTGCTGCCATCTTTTATTGGAGATCGTTGCTTTACATTAACCTTAACAACGCACTTATATATCAAAGTATTATTAGTGCTTGATTACTAATAGAATACTAGCAGGTTATTTGATTCTGAATATCTGGTTAACTCTGAAGGATTATCCCAGAAAACACATTCTCTGCACAGCAATATATTGCATCTTTAAAATCGATATTTAAATATCCCTCCAAACCATGTTTAAAAAGCAGTGCACAAATTATATAAATCACCAGAATGTATATAATGAAGTCCTTATTTCGCATTTGTTTCCTTTCCATAGAGTATGAATATTTAGATGACCTTTAAGTATTTAGGTTTTGGCCTCAGCCTCTAAATTTGCATTCTTCACAATTGCAGCATTCGTAAAATAAGTGTCTAAATTTTATCCAGTTGCCCTTGGTCTTCGTTAAGTTCAATTTGCTCTTTATATCGATAAGCGTTTTCGTACACTATGCGTTCCTTATATTCTTCTGTCTTAAGTAGAATCTTAGCATCGAAGACCCAGATATGGGATTAATAACTTTTATATCTCGTAAATTTTCTTTATCCCTAACTTTAAGGTTTCTACATAAGACAGAAGGATATAACGAGCGCATAGTGTATAAAGGCGCTTGTACACGTTTCAATAGTTTATATTGTTTCCAGATATTTTCTTTATGTTACATAATTTTTACTTCTCACATCATCCATTCAGCACACCGTTACAATCATTTGACATCACCATTTCGTACAGAAAGGCATTACCAGGGTGCATAACAGTGACACCGTCCTCCATCTCGCCACGTCTTCATTGTGCCGACTGACCTATTGCTTCTGCATTTTCATCTCCCTAAACTTACCTCTTTTTTTTCTTATGAATATGCAGACGACTTGACCAGTGAAAAACATTAATAGTAAGAGCGTGTTTTGTATTATTGAAAGGGTACTTGCGACATACGGTAAGAGTATGATTATCTGGCCCCCATGCTAGTCATTGTTAAACTATAAATTATACTTGTAAAAAAAGATGCAAGTTTTAATTGTAATTTAATACGTGTATTGAATTCAAGTAATATGTAAATTTGTTTCCAGATTCTATATTGAGATGCTTCTAAATCTTCACGATCAGATGAATTAGGAAGAAAGAAAGGCCAGACTAAAATAAATACCACAACTGCAGTAGAAAAGCATGATTCAGCTTTTCTTCTTCAACGTTTCATGACGTGAGAAGTCATGTTAACTATTGAACAAATTTTATATTTACAACTGTCCTTATCTACATATTTTTTATGATGATGATGACGATTCAGAAACATTGAAAAATCGAAAATGTAAAAAAAAACAACATTCAGATTCTCTGGAATACGTTAGCTGTATTCATGAGTACAAGTTAATTCATGTACGACTGAATACGAAAAGGTAACTTATAAAATAATGCTAACTCACCATGTCATTTTATGGTGAATATTTGACAGATGGATGGCATGACATTAGGAACAATTATTGTCAAAATGCGACTAGTCGCAGTAAGTATCTTATAACTCAATTTTTTGTTGTGTATATTTATCCACTAATTCATCAGCATTAAAAGGAAGTATATGCATTTTCATGAACACATTACATATGGATTTCAGCTAGTACCTTCAACAACACTAATACTACTCCTTTTACTTTCCCTTTACTTAAAATGATTTCATTAAGAACATACAGCTACAAAAACACTTGAAAATGTGAATTGATAATAGACAAATAAGTGAATGATGCTATCTAAAAATTACATTATCACTATCCAATATCTGTAAAAAGAATATCATTATTTACAGTACAATATGCTCTACAATTAATAGTGTGTATAGCGTATTATCTAGTATTCTAGCAACACTACATGTGTGGCTACTATCGCTACAAGATATTTGTGTAGAACTATTTGATAATAAAGTCAAGTGTCGTGTTACGCGAGCACTGGAAAGATTATTTTTTACTTAGAAACCCAAAATACGTGCATGATAGCTTGAGTGCATTTGGCCAAACTCAGTACAACTGCAAAAGCAAACCACATCAGTCTTTATAGGGTGTGGTTGAAGAAAGAAATAATAGATGTGCTCGTGTGATATATTGTAAGCCTTCACATTCTGTGGATAATTCATGCATCCCAAACCTGCTTCAGAACAATGCTATATACAAAAATCTACAAGATTAAATGATATCTTCATAGGTTGTACATTTCACAAGTTTCTAATATGGTACCGTATCATATATTCAGACACCTGACCCAAAGGTAAATACATATGCAAAATATGTTGTTGGAGTAAAGTATCTCTCCAAATAGATTTGTTTTTCAAGATTCAACAATATTCTCCATTAAAATTTATAAATAAAGTTTTTGTTACTATGACAACCAAAATGAGCGTACACATGTCTTTATTTAAGGAAGGCACCTAATATGTTGCAGTATCAGATAGCTCTTTCCCGGTCAGACCAAGTTTTGATCTACCTATTTCCTTTGGTCAAGTGACTAAGGTCATGCCGAGAGTTTTGGATCAGCATTGGCGAGACACGCAGGTTCAAGTCCTGTTCATCTGAGGTTCTTGATGGCTTTCCTTTTTAATCTTTTTTCAAGACGAATGCCAGTTTGGTATCTAGAATAAGGTTCTAGCCATTATATTTTATATCCCTTTTCCACGGAAGTGTTCAATGGTCAACGTTATACCTCACAAATAATGACTTGCTTACCTATTCAAACCATAATCTGAAAACTATGTTTTAGAAAATTCAGTCTAATATACGTTTGTTTTACTTTACTATAGTTTATATAATTTCTAATAATCTAATTTTAATAATGAGATATTCAAATTACTTGGTGAAGAAATTCAAATGTTGTGATCGATTTTGTTCTCAACAGTAGAGGTAAATCATGCTTTTTGAAAAGTAGTATATTTTTTCACAACTACTAAACTTAAAATCCTACAGCAAAGTGTGGTACGTAATATTCCCTCCTCTTAAATTCTCGTAAGTTGAACAATTAAAACAATATTTTTTTATGGATCTGAGCATTTTACGTAGTGGTATATTCCTCATTCTCTATAACCAAGTTCCCAGTATCAATATTATCCCCCAAAATACAAAACATCTTTGCAGAAAGAGCTACACAAAACATTATATAACGTAGATAGACTGTTCTACAACAACTCTTCAGCCGATGTTAAAATTTTACAGTAGCCACTAACTTCAATGTTTACAAGAGCAGTTAATTTTCTGGTATTTCCTAGTTAATAAAATTTTCCAACCCTGATTAAAAATTACGTTTCAGTAGTCATCATGACTCCCCCTCCCCACCAGCATCACAAAAAAAGTCTGACTGTATTCCTTTATATTTCCATTTTGATTCTGTTTCTACCGTAACACGGTTTTCTTTAGACCTTGCTTTTTCCACTTGTGGTACTTGTTTGCTTTCCGTCTTTCTTTTCTTTTCGTTGCATATAATAATTTGTAAAATTCCCAGTACTATGTAATGGCGTGTTTCTTGTTCAGATTTTTCTCCATCACGGCAAGATATAAAAAAATCTTAAATGGGAAGCGAGAGGTTAAAAATATCAAAACAATGAATGCCTGTGTACAGTGAAGTGAAATAGCACGTTCACTCTAGGCGCAAATCATAGAATTATATGTTTGAAATCGGTATTGCATCTCATAGAATACATTGAGAGATGTTTATTTTCTTTCTTGGTAAACGTTTTCAAATAAATGGAAAATATTTTCAATTATATTATTTTTTTCGTAGGCGTAACTTTTTGTTGAATTTAGTTTTAAGGTCAAAGTTGTAACTTTGGCTCAGGCCGGATGGATGATGATGGGATGAATGGGTTGAATGAAGAAAGTGGGAGAAAACAGAACACCGAGAAATCCCCCACACACGGTGTTTGTCCACCACAAAGCCCACATGGCATGAGCAGGGATCGATCCTACGACCTCTATCACCAGAGGTGTGCGCACTACCAGTTGAGCCCCCGCGTAACTTCTGTAAATTAGAACTTTATTTTTAAAAGTAATAATGTTATAATATTTCTATTATTCGTATCTAATTACTACTGCCTATACGGTGACAAGGCACTCCCCTTATCTACATTTTAATTAAATAATTTTTCTGCAATTCCAGGTCAGACGATTACCCAATATACAAGAGAAATACGCAATAAAAACCATAATTAACAATTCATATTCATTCTTTCAATTATGATCATAAATTTGTGCTAGTTCTAAAAGAATTTTGCCACTGCTAAACTGAATAAGAGTGGAAATATTGATTTTGTAACATCTCATAATAATCGAGAAAATAAGGCGAGCCAATGACACAAACTTCTAATAAATTAACTTTATTTGCTAGTATGGTCGGTGGGGGACAAATTACTCGAGAATGAGGAAGCATTTCTTCCCTTTTATTTTAGATTTTAAAGACAAATTTCTGTATCTTTCTTCCTAGTCGAATGCGCGAGAAAAGTGGGGGGCAACTTCCCCTTTGCGCCCTCAATCTTCGCCCATGTAATCCTTCTTCTTCCACGCAGTACATTCTTCCGCTAAGTAGTGAGCCAGGCCAAATAGTGAAACCGAAATCCACCCCGGAATACATGATCTATACGAGATATATACGATGTCGAACATGTGGATCCTTGAGGTGAATTCACACTACATAAAGTGAACACACCACGTAAACACAGCACTATTTATTATATATATATATATATATATATATATATATATATATAATTCAAAGCACTGTTGTTATTTAGATCACAGTTAAATAATATATTATACGCCATTTTGTTCCATATAGCTACAATCAGCGATGACAATTTGTTTGTTTGGCTACGCATATTTCCATATTCTAAATGTTTAAGTATGTCTGCATCAAATAAGATCAAACTGAAGAACTCAGTTATTTGTTTTCAAATTGGAAATTTTCATGTCGACGTTTGGTAGTAATAATTTAAGAAAGATATTGTTTAACAAGGGTTTCCTTTAGAATGCTTATAAGTATGAACTAGATAGAACAACAAATTATGTATTTTCTGATTTTAAACGTCACATTCTTGTTTAAGGGGGATTACAAACAATTTCAAAAAACAGATGATGAAAAATTCAAAATTAGAATAATAAACCCCTTAAAATTATGTATATTTCCTATAGTTTTTCCCTTGAAAAAGAAATATCACACGCCGCTTATACTACAAATACCGTATAAGGATTCTACTAGTCATATTTAAAAAAAAATAATATTCCTATCCTTAGAAGTAATTAATTTGGACATTTCGTGTCCCACTAATTGGAAAAAACAACTTCCATTTTAGAAGTAAATTTAATTATACATAAGGAAAAGTATAATATTTAAGAAATATTACACGTTCTTTATTGAACCTTTTTATATCTTTATCATTTTATAAATAAATTCTAGCTCGGCAACTATATAACTTATTAAAAACGAACAAATTATAGGAGGAAGTATTTATAGTAGGAATAGATATAAATTGCGAGTATATGAAGCAGAACTTTTGCTGAAGGTCAAATTTCTCATATGATATAAATCACACTGTTTCATAAGTATTTTTAAATGTACTTTGCGTAGGATCAACTAAATAGTTTGATTGTATATGCTGACATAAGTCTTTCTGTCTTGATCCTAGTTTATTATCTACTACTCTTAATTTGTCTTCAAATAAGGGATTTCAATATACGTATGAGGAAAACACATTATGAAAGTTACTCTGCTATTAAAATTGCTGCAAGGGTTTGCTGTCTATTTTATTTTCTCTTATAAGGTAGAATCATTATAAATATCAAATCTCTATTATTAATTATTTCATACTTATTTAATTATAATTTTAATTAATAAAAAACTAAATACGAAAAAGACCAGGTATTAATAAAGACAGTTCAGATGCTTGATTTCAATATATATTTAACCAGTTTTTAAAACTCCTTATTGTTTACCAATTTTCCAACATAAATTTATCCAACGTTCCCTAATACGTTCCATTACCGCTTCGAACTTCCCCTCAATACAAAATGTCTACGCAGAAAGAGTCAGAGTTATATTCCCTTCAGCCCACGTTTATTCTTCCTGTGATTTGAAACTGTTAGATAACCATTGCTTATAAATTCAAAGGTATTTTTAAATTGAATACACTACAATGTTTTTAATTTAAATGTTTTTTTAGCCAACGAATCATCTATCCTTACTGAGACATTTCGCCCTACACTACCAAATAATGCAGATAAGTTTAAATACACTAGAAGATAATAAAAAATTATTGAAAAATGAAAAAAAAAATGATGTCCACGAAATTAGGAGAGAGCATTTAACAAAAATAAAATAAAACCATCTGAAATGATTTTATAGAGCAAAAATTAAACTGTCGTTTATTTGAATATCGGATATTGGGCCTCTGGATTTTTACATGAAGTTAAATTTTATAATTATTTCAATGTTATTTTTACGAGGTTGTGACGAATAAAATATCCGTGTACATAAAGGTGATGATAAGAATTATAGATCAATCTATTTCTAAAGTTTTGACTTTAAAATGTTGCCCCATATAACCAGTGTTAGATTGAGAAATTTTAGGAGGATATTTGCTTTCTTGGCAGCAGAAATATAAACGAATAAAGGCGTTTGATAACCTAAAACAGGTGATCAAATTCAGATTTTTGTCTATGTTCTGGTAAAGAACACATGAAGTTAGATTGGGTTAGATTGTGTATATCAAGGTAATACTGTTTTTAATGTATTCTGTCGCACTTCAAATGTTACTAAAAGTTCAACATTAAACAGTATATTTTTTAAATATACATTTTTGCAGAATATTAATATGTTAAGAAGAAATATTTAGTTTTAAGTGCTCGGTACCAGAGATTAACGCATTTCCTCAAACAATAATTACAACCTAACCTATTTCACCAGAACCTAACATTAAGCTAATTTAAAGACGAAAGAAAATATGTACTTTATATTTAGCTGTACAAACTAAAACTTTTATAGTGATCTAACATATTGTCACTGTTCAATCGACTAATCTGGAAAAGTTACTTAAAGCACAGAGGATATCAGCAGCTAATCAAAGAAATTTAGAGTCTTAAATTGATGATATCCATACATTTATGTTGATATAATTTTACACAATTTGTAAAGGCAGAGGTTCATTTGAGCTCAAGAAGTGACTACGAGTTCTAATTTCAATAGAACGTTTTTCGTTTTTATGTTATTTTCACATTTAATCCTTACTAGTTTGAGATTCAATTCGGATATGAAAAACAGTGCAAGCAACATTATTGTAGATAGAAATTGTAGTTTTACAACATAATAATTACGAATACATTAAAAAGAGAAACATTTATGTCTAATAACAGAGACGCAGGCACATAAAAAAGCACAATTAGTATCCACAATGCGACAATAACAATCGTGAAAGATAACACAGACTATTTAGTGGAAATTCAATTTGGAAAAAAATGGATAACCGGTTGGATATTGTATGTGCGGTGTACTACGTTTATCTACTGTGACCTACATACAAAATCTACTTTGGTCAACATAGACATGTCTAACTACTGTGGAAGTGTGAAAAACTGTGCATTAAGAATAAAAGAAGTACTGTATGTTTTACGTGATATATTTAATGATATGGACTTCTTATTGAGTTAATTCGAACTAAAGTTTAATGTTCTAACTTATTCATTCTACATGACTGAATTTATCGTAGATGTTGTAAAACAACATACTCACTCTTATGGATACTGGGTCGATATTGTTTTTTTTTCGATATATATATTACAAAAATTTTGCATGATGTAAATCTCTGTCACAAAGAGTTTTCTTTTCCTGTTCTGTCTAAGGACAATTATGGACGTAATATTCTTTTTTCCTTCTTTGCTGTCCGACTTGGGTACTTTAATGTCACCCTTACCGTTATTGCTCCCCTTACATACAATGGTTAGCGCTTCAGTTCCTTAATTTGTCTTTATACTGTAATATTCCGCATGTATTTTGAGCACGTGGATATTACGTAAACAAGCAATCACATGTGTATAAGTGTGGTAAACAACACGTAAACGGGAGCAGACGCCAGTCAACTCTACAAATAAACACCAGATGGAGTTAAAGTTGCCAAAGGAGGAGAATGAAGACACCTCCCCAAAATCACCTATAAAATGGATAAAAGCAAGGCAAGAGGTAACACTCGCTCCCCGGGTGGTCAGCTCCTCTCCTTCCTCCGTTCACAGTTGGCTCTGTAACTGGAAAACTCTTTGGTACGCAGTTGGCTCTGTAACTGGTACCTTCCTGCACACGCAGTTGGATATGTAACTGGTGTGTACACTCACCTAAAACCTAATTTCTTTCGTACGCAGTTGGCTACGTAACTGGTACAAACACCCGACACGCAGTTGGCTATGTAACTGGTGTCATCCGCACACGCAGTTGGCTATGTAACTGGTGTGTACTCTCTCCTTAAACCTGACTTCTTCCCGTACGCAGTTGGCTACGTAACTGGTACAACTACCGGCACCCAGGTTGGCTATGTAACCGGTGCTATCCTTCATACCTGATCCTATACCGATCACCCAAGAAGAAGAAGAAGAAGTCTGTAGAAGTCATCCTTCTAAATACCCTGTAATTAGTCTCCTACAGGACGGTAATTTTATCAACATTACTATCTTTTATAAATAAATGGTTGAGGGCTAAAATCCACTCCCGTGTATTAATTGTATTGTATTGTATTGTATACTTCCGTGTATTAATTGTCTCTACCGAACAGAAATATAAGGAACATTACGATACATTGTAATAGCTTTCAGAACAGATTGTGTTCAAGATATTCTGTTTGCGGAAACGTAAGCAGAATAGATATTATTCCAGATGAGTTTTGACTAATTGTTGTTGAAACAGAAAATAAACAGTTAACTCTCAACTATAAATGAAACTTTCGCGAAAATTTTGACCTGTAAATATTTTAGGGCATGAAATAATTCAGTACATAGAAAAGCCTCTAAAATACAGCATGATACTTTCCAAATAAGTTTTAAAAAATATTTTTTGCTTTTGAAAATCTAGTAATTAATATTGAATTATAAAACATGTTGGTAATGAAGTGCCAAAATCGTACCTAGAGTCAGGGGCGTCCCTCCGGGGGGCTTACGATCAGACTGAGGTAACTAACACATGAAACAATCATCTATTTCTAGTTAAAATTATACTAAATTCGTGCAGAATTCGGAAGTTCGGAGGGGGGAGTTAACACAATCAGGACCCTCCCCAGAGCATATCAGTACTTACAATAATAGTTCAAACGAAAGAATTGGTTTCGAAAAGAAAGTTCATATCAAAAGCGGGTTTACAGTATGAAAGACTAAATAATTTTGCCATTGATACATACGGTAGATAGAAAAATAGCACTATCCTCTAATGGGACTTTGGTGTACGTATAAGGGGTTTGATAGGCAAAAGGGGATTGTAGACAAAAAATTTAAACTTTGTAAAACATGGATAATAGTTAATAATTATGTGTAAATGTTTTTGCAGGTGTTATAGAAATGCGAAAAAGGGTGAACAATAAGTTAGTGAAACTCATTCATTAAGACTTAGTTTTCCATATTAAGAATTAGATGACTTACAAATATAAACAATAAGATCACTTGGTATATATTTATGGCTACATATTATTGTTCTTTAATAAAAGTTTCGAATATAATACTAATTCAACGAAAAATAAACACTATAAGAACATAAAAATGTTAAGAAAAAGCACTCAGTAATAAAAGAACAATTATCATACAATATTAGTATGTCTAAGATTATAATATTAGAAATTTGTGTAGAAGTAAGAAAATAAACAAATAGTACTTGATAAAAATTATTTTAAAAAAAGGAAACAAGTTACAAATGATATTTTTTCTGTAACAGAATACATTTTTAACCTATTTCTCTCATGTAAAAATAACAGAATAAAAATAATTTTAGACAAAGAAATAGCGAACATCGAAACAAGAGACCCCAAGTGATAAATAAAATTAAAACTATTATTTTGTATAAACTTATTAAATTTTGTTCTAGAGCAAATACTCCGTCAATTCTGGTTTAAATTTATTGAAGGTGTTACATTTCGCTATTTGCTTTGGCAATGAGTTCCACTCCCTGGCAGCAGAAACAGAGAAAGCACCAGCAGTCTTGTATAAATTCTATACAAGACTGCTGATGCTTAAATTCTATACAAGACTGCTGGTGCTTTCTCTGTTTCTGCTGCTAGGGAGTGGAGCTCACTGCCAAAGCAAGTAGCGAAATGTAACACCTTCAATAAATTTAAACCAGAATTGACGGAGTATTTGCTCCAGAAACAAAAATTAATAAACAGTACTTAAGACTCTATTTAAAACGGCATCTCTCTATTTCTTTCCTTTCCTCCTTCGTTTATTAATGTAATATCGAGTATAATTATCTGTACTTTTTCAATAACTGGATAGTTGTATAATACAACCACGTGTTTATAACAGTTAAAGGAGCTGTATAATAAGTTTGGGCTTTTCTGCATCTTTTCTTTTAATTTCAAGTTTGTCTAATATCGAGTATAATTAAATACATAATTGTGTTATAAACTTCCACCACTTTGTCTGTATACCACATAATACCACATTCTATATTTCTGTATTGTATTCTATATTTCTGTATTTTATTCTATAATTCTGTATTGTATTCTATATTTCTGTATTTTATTCTATATTTTTGTATTGTATTCTATATTTCTGTATTGTATTCTATATTT
>JAGDQP010009679.1:27391-58204 GCA_022664845.1 Lepisma saccharinum
TATATTTTTGTATTGTATTCTATATTTCTGTATTGTATTCTATATTTCTGTATTTTATTCTATAATTCTGTATTTTATTCTATATTTCTGTATTGTATTCTATATTTTTGTATTGTATTCTATATTTTTGTATTGTATTCTATATTTTTGTATTGTATTCCATATTTTTGTATTTTCTTGTATTTAAGTTAAGTGAAACAACAATGTACGCTGAACTTCGCCCTGCAATAAAGGTTCATTCAATTCAATTTGCAAGAAATTTTGCTAATTTATTTCAGTTGAATATTTATACGAAGACAAGTGTCAAGATATTTTTAGATAATATTTGCCATAAAATATATTAACAATTGTGTCTTGAATAATAACAAACAGAAATTAGGGTTCAGTATGTTTACCAAATACATAAATGGATTGAATTTAATTGAAAAGAGACCTACTACCGCAGTGCTGTTTTGTATTAAGATGTTACAGCACAATATTGTTGTCTTGTGCTGAGGAAGTTATCATGGAGATAACAAAGGGTGCTTTTACATAAAAGATTAATGATTTTCTGTTGAGGACAATTACAATTAATATTCAAAGCACGTAATTCTGAATTTCATTGATTTGGTCACTACTACTGCAAGCTTTCTAGTTCTACTGAGACGATATTTTGTTTTCGAAAATCTGCGTTTCTAGCACTGCTTAATTTCGATGATAATTCAGAGTTTAAAAAAGACGATAATAAACTATTTTTTTGTTGAAAAAGAAAATGTAATTGAAAAAGGTGCAAAACTATTATTTCTGGTAAAGGACAAAACTAACCTAGACTCATTACTAGAAGAAAACAATGATTTCACTCAATCTTATTGAGCTTTCTCAGGAGATAAGGCATAAAAAAAGACATTTTTATCAAAGCAATAGTTGAAATGAATCAGAGAAATATTTACGGACAATGTGTTCTAGATTTAATGTAATGTAAGTCTGATGGACTTGTACCTCTTGCCTGAGGGACCTCAATAGAATGTAATGACAAATGACGTTTCTTTTGAGTACCGAGTCTAGGTAAGTGTTCTTATAGTTTCTGGATATTCAAGATTACAGTATTTACAGGAACGATGACACCTATTAGTTTAAATTGCAGTGAAATAATTGCAATGAAATAATTGCAATGAAAGAGCTTTTCTCCTTGAATGGTTACGATAAATTGGCATACTACTATATATAAAGTTTACATATTTTCGAGTTCAATATTAACCTTAACATCCAGGGGAATCCCCCATCAATTAGAAATTCTAGCAGATTATTTCCTAACAATTGAAATCACTTTTAAAACCCCAGGGATAATTATGAATGCTTATGTGCGTAGAAAACGAGACTGTTTTCACTATGATTTTTTTGGTGATCCAGTGGGATGGAGATACAATAAATCTTAATTAATATACTTTTTATTTTTTTCTTAAATTGTTGAGTTATATTGTCACCTACACGTCGTCTACATGTTGTGAATCTTAGTTTTCATTACCTTCGTAAAAATAAATTAGTAATTACACCTAATTATCGGTAAAGTTCTAGGAGTTTTCAGCACAGTTGTAGTAATAAGAAACACTACGTAGTAAGTAGTAAGTATTCAGAAAAATATGGAAGAAAATGAAGAAAGAAGGTAAAAAAAAACAAAAAAACAGGTGAAGTAAGTTTCCAAAGCTACAGTACAGTGCTCAAGATACTGCAAATACAGACATCCTGAAAGAGATAGAATGATTAAGATTTTTTAATAAAAAAAGAAAAGATTTTATAAACAAGTTTATATCATATTCACAGTGAAAGTGGACAATTTGTCAGGTTTGGGTAACTACTTTTCTACACTAAATAACACACACACACACATTCAAACACGCACATCTATATTTATATTTATATATATATTTATATTTATAAAACGTGGAATGCTCACTCGAAACTGCAGGTGTGAAAGAAAAACAAAGCTTGAAATATATTTTTTATTGGCTTTTAAAATTTTTTTTGTTCAGTGTTCGGAAATTTTACTTCGTACTTACGGACGAAAATTATCTGCGACGTTCGGAGCACCTCCAGCTCCGTTTGCTATGAGAACTGGTTCCTTGAGATTATATTTCATTTTTGCTGCAAGAAAAGGTGGTTACAGGATATATATGGAAGAAGGAACTTTGATTTTATTTCATTGCATGTATCACTGTTGCTCTGGGTTATCATTTTTAATGACCAGACTAATTAAGTTACCTGAGAAAGAACTGATTCCTGAAAGTACATTATACACAAAATACAGGTAACACACATGAAGTTGAAGAGAACTTGTGATGTAATTTGCTGAAAGAAAGATGATACATTAACATTTTCACATTAAGTTATATATATTTATCTATGCTTGTTCTAGTTTGCTGCAATTAATTAGTTTATGAATGATACAGGTGCGTTTTCCTGCGTTCATTTATTTTACGTTGATTACTCAAGTATGGCTCTAGGTAAACAGAAACAACATTTCCCAGACTACAGTCTGCTTAGTGTAGTGTTATCAGAAGTTTTCCTCTGAAAGTTCTTCTTCGTTATTTTTCTCCTTTGAGTTGGTATAAAGGAATCCAATTGAGAAAATTTATTATTAGAGATTTGATAACGATGTATTGTTAGATTATGACAGTCCATAAGTTGGCGCCCGAACAGGGACTAGGAAAAATATGATATTCGATGAAGTTGAATGTTTATATTTGTCTAGTTCTGAAGATGCTGTCTTTATTCTTTTCCCTTTTATCTTCTTAAATTATCTTTGGAGTGTTTTTTTTTTTCTTTTTAAGGCTTCCTTTCCCTTCTTTTTTAAATATTAACAAATGCCCTAGTTGTGAACAAACAGAGAAAGTAGTGATAAAACATTTTTTTTATTTGTTACTGTCTCCCTGTCGATTAATCTTAGGTCTGTCTTGTACATGCTAATTTTATAGTGAAAGAATTATGTACAGTTCCTTGCACTGTGTAACATCATATAAAATAACAAAATATCACGGTCATCCAGAATTTCCAAATGTACGAAAAGGTCTACTTGGACATACTGCGAAGGTAAAAAAGTTACAAGATTTTGCTGGGTCTTGTCGAGCTTTATCAGATAATAAAGAATAAATAAAAAAAACTTACTGTACACGAAATTATAGTACGTAAATGTTTCACTGAGTGATACGTATGGTAAACTTAATGAAGTGTAAGATTATAGCAACATGCCTAGAGAGAGAGAGAGAGAGAGAGAGTTGTATAGTAAAGGTGACTCATATACAATTGAATGTGTCAGAAGAAAATTAAGAAACAAATTTCATTCTGCAGTATGCACACTACTACATTCTTTCCCTATTACCTGTTAAATTTTGTTCTTACTTTGCCTGTAGTAACAACTGAAGAAAGGGAATGAATTATTACAGGAATTTTGTGAAAACCATCATATGTGATTTAAGACGTGACGTAATTTTATTACGATTATCCATATCATTTCTTCCATTCAATAGTTATTAGTGCTTTTATTTATTAATTTTTCCAATAAATATTACATTTTTCTTTCTCTACCCTAAGTCTCATTTCGTGATCTTTACAACTTGTGTTTTAACTTGTACACATAAATCATATTTCACGGGCCGATGTTAGATACACAAGTTCAATTCACATTTTTTAACACATGACATAACGTTTCGACTGCATCTATGGTCATTATCAAGTTTACTGATAATTCAATCAGTTTTATTTTTTAATTGTGTCATCTTAAACTTTTTTGCAGTTTTGTTGTTGACAGAGCATATTTCTTTGTTTGTTAAAAACGCTACCTTTCATTCCTCCTTTAACTCTATATATGTGTAGTCCCATAATGAAATAAACTCAATAATGCCCATATCTCAATTTTACTTTTTTTGTGGACAAGGATGTGTTTTGGAAATGAATATATTGGTGACGTTGTTCCATTCTTGGTTTATACTTCCGCATTCGCTTTCGTGTACGGTGTCTGTCCTGTAGCAAGTGCGATAGTCTTCTCTAACCAATCTTTCTGTTTGGCTCTTTTCTCTACTAACGACCCTGATGTTACTCTTGTCTTTACACTCATCATCATTAATTATCCCTGATTGCATTTCTTTATTTTTAACGTACATATGCGTTTTTGGTAGTTACATTTGATTTCATAGATCCATGAATTAAGCAATGGATCTGTAGTGTGCTGTGCAATGAGAGTTCGAAAATAGGCCTTAAAATGAATTTAAATAAAACAAAAGTAATGTACAACCAACATGCTGCAAAGAAGGAAATAAAGATTAGCGGAGAGACAATAGGCATAGTTGATGAGTATGTTTACCTAGGCCAGCTCAAAATATCGAATGTTAAGTTGACGGATGAATTAAACAGAAGATGTAAAATGGCGTGGAGTTCGTTTGGAAGACTACACTTTATTTTCAAAAGCAAACTACCAATGTATTTGAAACGAAAAGTTTATAATCAACGTGTCTTACCTGTGATGATGCACGGCTGTGAAACTTGGATATTGAATGCGCAAACGACTCAAAGATTAAGAGTCACACAAAGAGCAATGGAGAGATGCATCCTAGAAATAACCAGGAGGGACAGCAAGACAAATTGCATGGATTCGCGCACAAACAAAGATAGAGGATGTAATCTAGACTGCAAAGATGAAGTGACGATGGGTCCGTCACATAGCTAGACGAACAGATGGAAGGTGGACGACAAATGTACTACATTGGATTCCTAGAGAAAAGACGACCGAGACGAGGTCCAAATTCAAATTGGGTGGATGAAATGAAGCGTTTTTCAGGAGCTACACAGATGAGGATAGCATCAGACCGAGATATGTGGAAAGAAAAGGGGGAGGCCTTGATCCAGTAGTGGGTAGAAAATGGCTGAATATGATATGATATACCAAACCCGTTAATATCGCTTTTTCACAACTTCCAGGATCCATACCTTCTCACGCAATAAAGGTTGGTAACAAATAGCCTCATATTTGAATTTCTGGGAAAGAGCTAGCCTCAAATAATATGCACATGCCTTCCTTCCCATTTATTTCTTTTCGATAAATCCAATATGGCGACTTTTAAGATGGCCGACATAATGCACACTACACCTATTCAGTAGAGCTTCACACACGTTTCTCATACCTCACATTTGATCTCAATTCCTCCACTCGTTTCAAAATTACATGGTGTTTATAGGCACTTTCTGCGTTATGTATTCGAACTTTGGACCCCTTTATCTCTGACCCTATTTACGGTCTGCAGCTACAAACTTGTTTTCCTCGGTTTCTTTGGGTACTGAATCCGGTGATAGCAAGCATTTTCCGAAATCAAATTGTCAAAAATAGATGGTCCCTTGTTAGAGGTAACAAATGGATTTAAAAAAAATGCAGGGTCTTTCGAGGCGATCCAGTGATCAAGCCATTTTTGGGTATCTGCGAAAGAACAGAAGTGCTGCTCAGAAAGGCAGGCCATGTTGTAGCGGCACAAACAAATGGTAATCTGATGGAGCAATGTCCGAGGAACATGGCGGGTGGAGTAAGATATCCCATCCAAATTCCGCTAAGATGTCCTTGATGGGTTTGGAGACATGCGGTCTACCGTTGTCATGGAGCCGAATAACGCTGTCATTTCTTGTGGCGTATTGAGGGCGTTTGCCCGTGGGTGAACGTTTCTAATAGAGTAACTGTCGTCGGTATCGTTAACGTGGATCGTTTCACCTGGTTGCAACAGCTAAAAATGCACAACACCGGCTGAATGCACAGCATCAACTTCTTTCCATGAATATCCGGCTTCGGCCTTCAGGTTGATGGTTCACCGGGACGCACCCATGACTTCCTGATCTTAGGTTTGTCGTAACGAATCCATTTTTCATCGCTAGTCACTATTCGATGCAAAAACGACTCCCGTTTTTGTCTTTGCAGCAGCACTTCACAAATGGTTGAACGTTTCGCAGTGTCTCCCTTTCGCAATTCATCGGGGACCCAGTTTCCGCCCTTCTGGATCATTGCCATTGCTTTTAAACGTTTGATAACAGTTGACTCATCGACATGTAGTGTTTTCGACAACTATTTGAGCATTTGACATGATTCCTCTTCCAGTAATGCCTCCAATTCGCGGTCTTCAAACTTTTTCGGCTGACCAAGGCGCTCTTTGTCCTTCATGTCAAAATCGTTGTCTTTGAAGCGTCGAAACCAATAGCAGCAACTTGTTTCAGAGAGCATGCTTTCCACAGGCATCCACTAGCAAATGATAACTTTCAGCAGCAGATTTTCTCAGATGAGAGCAGAACAGGAATCTTCCCGCAAATGTTTTATTTTTTAATACGAAACCTGACATCTTTAATGGGATAAAATTTGTGTTCTTTGCACTTCTTCTCACAACCTACTACCGGTACTTGTATGCACAGCAATAGTTACTTATGGCCCGATTGATCTCGCACAACTGCTGCTCTCTATTTGGCAACAGCGAGAATTAATTCAAGCACTCATTAGTGCCGAAATTAGGAATGTTTTACTACAACAATGTGTAATTTTTCTGCAGAATGTTTGGCATTATATAAAGCTTTTGTATACGTTATCCTGTACAACTCAGTATCAGGCAAGACACTTTTTGGAACAGTATGTCCGCGACCTGATCTAATATTTTGTTGCAAGTACGTAGTTAGCCTAGTTTGTTGTCTAGGTGATGTGTGAATTTGATTCTGATTGGTTCAATAGTAACTGAACTAGATCCAATTATGTAATATTACCTGTGTACTAATATGTTATGTTAAAACCTATATAAGTACTTGTATGACCTATGAAACGGCACTTCATCTTGTGTATTCCCCTTGAAAGGTTCGCACCCTTGATTATCGGGGACGTATTAGAGCTTTTTAAGCAATAGGTTTTGACTCTAGATAAAAAAAAGTAAGATTAATCAACAGCAACAAGCAGAACTACATCCCTCAAGAGACCCTGAGAGGACATTTTATGGTAGCTGCTTACATAAACAACAGGGTATTCAGAAATAAGGTGGCAGTTTTGCATCATAAGTAATTTGCATAGCACCGTCCGTTATAACGTCACAAGAATTAAAAACACTACGTTGAAAGTACTATAAGGTTAAAGAAGAACGTTCTTTGACTCCTGCCTATAGTGATGCACCTCATGAAGTTTTATTGGATACCATGAAATATAGCGCAAGCTACTTTTAGCAAATATAGAAGATGATGAAACACTGTGTTTACAAAATGGAGTGTATGAAAGTTATGTACACTTTCTATGGAAGTAAATTAAGACGCTGAGAAAAATAAAAATCATTATAAATGGTACTAGAAAAATGAAAAATATTCGTGAAAACAAATTAAAATCATTTTAGAAAATTCCCTAAACTTAAAAAAACAAAAAGTTTTTCTGATGTACTGTTACAGTCACTATTACACCTATTTAAAAATAAAAGTATTCCACTAGAACAAATAGTTAACTTCTAATATTGTACTTTTTATCTTTATTTTTTGTATTTTGGTTGCTGAATCGTGCTTCTATGATTTCCTTCATTTGTATTTTTGGCTGTGTTTGTTATAATCCATACGTTATGTCAGTAATCATAACTAAAGTCAGAAAGGAGTCTGGAAAGAAAGAACAGAGATGACCCGTTTTGTTGATATCATTCACCTGAGATAGTTGGATTTTCATCTTTTAGTTTCCAAAAATGCCTAGTCTCAATCCTATTGTGCTTATCTTAGGCTCATAATGAATATGAAAATGGAATTAAAATTTCAATTAGTCCTTGTATTAATCAGATTTCACCTAGTGTTAGTTGTCTATAGCTATTTCTCTCTTCTCCCTTCCTTCTTTGATCAATTATATTTTCCTTCCTAATCTGTACACAGTTCTCATCTTTATTCTATTGCTTTTCTTTAAACTTTTCATTGTTTTTATCCTTTCACTTTTATTATATTTCCCCATCCTTTCACTTTTATTTCATTTCCCTATCCTTTCACTTTCATTGTATCTTTCCTATCCTTTCACTTTTATTGTGTTTCACTTTCCTTTCACTTTTTCTGTATTTTCACTTTACTTTCACTTTTATTGTATTTTCCCTATTTTTTTAACTTCCCTTATAACAGTGCTATTTGCAATTTTTGCTTCTAATTCTTAACTATTCCCACTCATTTTACATTCTTGAGTCTTTTCTACCCTTCATTGTAACTTGTCTGCAATTGAAGTTGCTCATACTTTTCAGCTTACACCTTTACCATTACCGTTACTTGACGAGATGCTAAGACCACACCTCATCTTTCTTCTTCCCCACTCTACTTCTTGAAACTGACATACATCAGTCAAAAAATCAGAATATATGTCATATATTTATATTTCTCGTGTTCTAAATTATGCATCCTTACTCTCTTCAGTAGAATTCATTATACTACTCAATCTAAATTTGTCACATAATGAAACAATGATAAAAAAGGAAGTATTATGTGGTTTTCTAAATCCAAAAAAAGTCTGAGCGTCTGATCTTCGAAACCTTAAAATAGTAGACGTTGCATGGGAAAGTAGTCTGTGAGCTAGGCGCATGCCAGACTTTAGGTTTTGTACGATCCTGGATTCATGGATAATTTGTTGTATATTACGTGTGCAATATAAGTTTGGTCCTAAGTTTAGTTGTATGGAAGACTCGAGAAATGTTTTGACTATGTATGAACCATTGATTTGAATTGTGTTCGGATGAAAACGTTAGTTATTGTGTTAAGTAGAACTCTGACGGAAGACATACCAGACCAAGAGAAGATTAAATCGATGTACTATTGTGAAGATTATGACTTGGAACTTAGGATATTCCAGAATAAATATTAACTACAATGCCTACATTATCTTTAGGTAGCTGTTATTGGGAAGAGTATAGTTTACGGTACCCTTTTTAGTGTATGGATATACCTTAACTGAAGTAAAGAATACGATCCCCGTATTTGCTACACTAATCATACAAATTAACCTAATGGTTAACTTAGGAAGTACACGGAATTCACAATAATGGCACAACCATTATTGTGACCTGCAAACAAAATAAATATAAATTTCTCGAGTAAAAACAAGTAATAACGTCTGACTTCGTTGTTGGAAACCTAGCATAAACAACATTATAGCGTAGAAATTTATTCCACTTCGCTTTTCAAATAGCTGTACTTGTATAATACAGTTTGTGTGTGTATATGGTTCATTATTATAATATATTAGTTGGTGTAATAAGCATGCTACAGTCACGCGAATTCAGAAAACCAATTAAAGTCTAAAATCTAAAATGTTTGTCTTTCAGTAGCTCTTTTTATTGGTCTTATTAGTTTACATAGAGTAGACTTACTATACTCTTTCAAAGTAATTAAATAAATCACTGTGTCTTTTCGTTAATTTGCTTTTCCAGCTGTAATTTGCTCCGAGTTTTTGTTGAGAGTAAGTCTATGAAATTACAGGCCAAAATTAATAAGACGAGAAACCAAACAAAGTAAAATCAGATTTTTTTTCCTTCTATAATTTACTACTTTTTAATCTTTCTTTCTTTTTTGCTTGCTCTCTTTATCTTCTTTTTTTGACACATCTTTGAGATGTTGTTTTATCTCGCCCTTTTCGAAACTGCTAACAAACTGACGAAGAAACCAACACTTTCAATGAAAAATGGATTTGACAACATATATACGCAGAAAATGTTGATGGCTTTAAAACAGTGTCTGACCAAAAACAAGCTATTATTTACGCCGCTTTTGATTCGTCATCTTATTTTACTTTACCCTTTGGCTTGAGACAACGAATCTGAAGGGCAAAAGAGACGAAAAAAGTAATGAAATGAAATTAAAAAAGTAAGTGCATGAGGCCATGCTTACCTTAATCTGGAATAGAGCCACGAATCATTAAAACTGAAATAATCTGCGTCGAAAAAAATCATTATATCAATGTAATAACGTATTCCAAAATAAAAAAGTAAGTATATTGACGTGCATAGAACGTAACTAAATCATATAACTTGATTAGAAATTAAAACAACTTAACTAAAATATTAATTCTTTCATTATTGAACTTAAAACAACCTAAATCTTATAACTTAGAGACACTTACTGTCGGAATAATCCGATGTGCGGCGCTGTTGTTGTGCTCTCCACGCAAGAGACCGGACGTGACCTCGAGTGCCTGTGTGCACTGCATCTACGCTGAGACTACGATTCAGGTTTCTCCTCCAGGGGTCAGACGGAAGGCGCGGAGGTGTTGGTTCGGGAGGTGCTAAGTGCTCGTTGAGGGAATATAATTTATGAGTGATGTCCTTTCCTGTAGAATAATAATAATAATAATATATCAAAATAGAATAGGCCATCTGTAATAAAACTAAATAGTAAAAGAACCTAGTGAGAGCTATAAATATACTTTGCACTACCAATTTTGAGATATACATGTGTTAAAACAAAATGAACAAGTACAGAACCACTAGAGCGAGACAGAAAAATAAGAACAATATTATGAAATTAGAGAATGCTCCACTCAAAGTTAGCAATTGAGCATATATTATTACCTAGAAGAGAAGGAAACATCAGTAGACAAAACATGCGCAATAAATAGAATCACATACTAAGAACTTACTTCTACAAGACCGAAGAAGATTCACAGTTACACAAAGCGATAATTCCAGCAGATACCACTGAATCTAAGCAATAAGGAAGACACAGTGAAAAGAGTAGAAAAGACTAAGAAGCGTTGGATGGAGAAATTCATGTAAAATACCAAACAGAAATCAGCTAGGCACATGTAAATAAGGAAACATGATTTGTAACGTTGAGACACAGGAAACTAACGGCAAAAACAGAAGACTTCATGCAGGAAATATGAGATCAGATAAAATAAATAAAACACTACATGAAAGACATAGTGAAAAATAACACAATTAAGGAGAACAAGTATAGGAACACAGAGAAACGGCTCAGTATATCACAAGCGTAAGTCCACTCATGGCCCAAACGATATAGAAGAAAAGACACGACCAAATAGCAGAAATAAGAAACCAAGGAAATAAAGATAAGAACCGAAGACGAACCGTACGACAAATACAAACAAGAATCAGTAGAAGAAAAATAGAATATGCGCACTATATTGGAACAGAACCATATTAACAGACAGAGCAATCAACCACCTACAAGTGAAATATAAACAACTAACGGAAAATGTGAAGGAATAGTGGAAAATGCTGACGATAATGCTTATAGTGGTCTCGGACTCAGAAGCTACACATAAAACAAACAACAAACCTTAAGATTGGAAACAAATCATTAAAGTACGTGTAATTCTGAATAGTGGAATTTTCGACATCTCCTTAGAGACAATGTCTTGGAGACCTTTATATGTAAAGAATTTATGTAGAACTTAATATTCTATGCGTAAGATGTGATAGCCACACTAAATTTACAAATTGTAAATTAAAAAGTTTTCAAAATATTTAAAGCAAATTTTGGGTTGTTAAGAAGTGTTATCAATTAGAGGACACAAAATGCCAACGGCATTTCTTCGTAGAACCGCACTGAGTGCAGCACGAGAAATTCGTCAGAAAATGATGAAAGAGTGATTGATGACCAAGGAACATCATATCTGAAATTTGTGATGATCTGTTAAGCCCATAAATTACTTTTTTTTTAGAAGTAAACTGCATGCTTGATCAGGACTCTGAATGGGAAAAATAAAAGCAGCCAAATCAGAGACGACAAATAAGAGCAAATAGTTAATTCAGACTTTGTCACATGACCTCTAGTTTGGTTCTTTCTCCTTCAAACTTCAGATGGTGTTATGTTTCTTATCGTAGTCTTAATTTATTGCTTGTAAAAGTAGTTCTGTGAAGATGGCGATGTTCCGATTACACCGGCTGGGAATCAGCTTATATATTATGTACCTGTATTCATCAAAAAAATATTACAGAAATATATGGTTGTTGTGTTAATCGTTGTCCCCTCCTTATAGTAACAAATACTCTACTGGCATTTTCGAGAGTGGATTCGGGATAGCAGGGTAAAGGGACAGGAACTACGGGTTGGTTAGCTTGGGAAGTAGAGGGAAGGTTACCATGTTTTTACCTCTTTCCCCTCTCCCTTCCTTCTTTCAGAGATTAGATATAACGGGAGGTTTATTTTCTATTGCTTTGAAATGCGACGCCTATCATCTCCCACCAAAGCCCAAACTCCACGTAGTTGACAAGTTTTTTCATCAGTTGATTCCTGTATTTATACAATCTTTAGGGAGGTAGCCCAAATAGACTAATCTACTTTCAGGCTGCCATAGATATATTATTTTCTCTGTGCTTCTGTTAAAGCGTGGCTAACGGAAGGAACTCCGCGACATCAGCAGGGGAGAGAAGAAAAAGAAGCCTCATTCGTTTATGTTAACGTGGGCAAAGAAGACAGCGCTTTCGATATTACTATTTAAAACAATGCAAATCCCTGTGACTGACCTCCGATTTCAAGAAGCTCCCTTTCATAATGCCGATTGTAGTTCTCTCCATGTGCTAGCAGCACGAAAAGTATTTGTTGAATTTTTTTAAATCCTCAGCTTTATGATTATTCTCTGTCTTCCAAAGTGACGGATGATCTCTAATACCTTCACGCGCCGTTTCAGGGTTTCTGAGACAACAAAATAGCGATGCGATTCTACTACCAATCATGAATAATCAGACATCTTAGACGCACAAATATTCATGATTTAAAATAAGTTGGCAACACTGATAACTGGGTGTTTAAGAACGGGAACACCAAAAAAATATTTGTCGATTGTTTCGAATAATGCTTACGCCAAGTTTGGCGCTGATAATTATAGCGATATGGGAGGAAAAAAAATGAAGATTAAAAATTTTCAAGCTGTTGGCAACACTGAGAACTGCGGTGCTTGATCAAGACAGTTCCGGTGGCTGTAAACTAGTCTAGGCAAGACTTTTCCAACGACACCTCATCCACGTCTCTACACTTTGTGGTTCATTAGATCTATTTTTGATCACTGGTTGGCAATACTGACAACTGGGGCGCTTGGGAATGGGGTTACCCACAGTATTTTTCAATTGGGACGAATAATGTTTATGGCAAATTTGGTACTGGCTTGGCAACACTGACAACTGGGATTTTAGGCAACGGGGACATCCACATTTTTTATATTGTATCGAGTTATGTTTATTTCCATTTTGGTGCAGATAGGACAAACGGAATGGAAGCAATTTGATTCTTTTTAAAGAAATGGGTTGGCAACACTGGACCACTGCACCAATCAAGACGGTTTGTACGGCTTTGTGCTCGCCTTGCCAAGACCCTTTCAATGACACCTAAGTCACCTTCGTAGCCCTAACGGTTCCCGACTCGAACGCTACGAACGGACGAAAGGTCTCTTGTGCTTGTGGTCCTCGGTTTGATCCCAGCTCATGCCAAGTGTGTGGTGGACAAACACCATGTGTGTGGGCTTTCTCGGGATTCTCCTGTTTCCTCCCACTTTTTTCATTCTACCAATTCTCCATTAACTTCGCACGCATCGTGTAATTGTATAATTAGTTCCACCTATGGAAAAGCGTTCTATTTACAATAAATTCAGTCCGGAAACTTTGTAGACGAACTGTATAATCACTTCATATTTATAATAAGAAAAAAAAAGATAAGTAGAAAGAAAATTAATTCATTTTATGAAAGACTTTTGAAACAAACCACAACAGTTTACATCTTGTTACATTGTGTGAGACAATTGCCTAAACTTGTTTAAATTAAGTTGTAGTTTACTTTCTCGCTACAGAAAAGCTTAAATGAAATATTTTGTTGACAAACAGGAAAGATAAATTGAATGGTTTTAGTTTGTAACAAAAACAAAAGACTGCTGAGTTTTGTGTCTGTGTAAACGAATGACTATTGCGCGCTTTAATGGAGGAAAGAAAAACATAATAAAGAAATAAAAGGCACCCTAACGCTACCTAATAAGTTTCGCTTTATAATGGTTGTCGTTGCTCAACAACACCTTTGGCTTGCTTTTGTTCTCGTGTTGAAGTCTATTTCTTGTAAAAGTTTTCTAAACTTCTACGATGAAGACTACTAGATGGCAGCAATAGTCGTGTCTCTCATGAGCGTAGTGAAAGTTTGCAATCTTTTGCTAAAGACCTTTCCGTGTTCTGTGTTAAAATGTCAAACATTTCTTTTCTGTCTTTTATTCCTTTTTGTAAGCTGTTCAAACAGATCTTTACATTTTATAAACATCATATCTTTCAATACTTCCTTGCGTTCTTCATATTATGTAAATATATTATGTGCCTTTACGTGTATATGCAAAAAAAAAAAAAAAAAAAAAAAAAAAAAAAAACAGCAGATACTCAAACCTAGCCTAGCTGTGGGTTGTCAGCGTTCTTACCGATGACCTCGTATTGCATACGTACGAGCGAGAACAAAACGTGCACGACCACAATAGGATCGACGGCATTTCTCAGTGTCGGAGGGTACGAGTTAATTTGAGAAAGCAGTCATTGCACAGAGACTGATCATCATCTATCTCATTGTATCATGTCTAACCCACACACCAAATCATCATCCGGCAAACATGTCTTACCACCAGTAGTACAACGATCTACATCCTCTAAATCAGCATCTTCAGGAGCCACACCAAAACATAAACGGAGTACTGAGAAACTTGCACGTTCCAGTTCACAATCACGCTCACCTGATATTAATCACCAAGGAAGCTCACAGTCACCACCTTCAAAAAAGTTCTATACACGCCAGGACTCTGATGCAGATTCAAATCATGATCATCAAATGTCTCTCACCGATTCCGACCATGAAGACCTACAGAGTTCCAGGATCTCTTTAGCATCTAATCATTCATTTCTGTTGACAAATTTCGATACCAAATTTCAAACACCAAAACAACTATTCATGCAATTTCTAAAGTACGTACCTCGAGACACCATCTCTCGCATTATACCAACCAGAAATGAAATCATTGTTCAGTCACCCGACGCCAAACTTGCTACAACCATCCGTAACAAATACAGTTTTGAAATCTTCGGAAAACATGCTAAATTGACACCACTAGAAAACAAACCGATACGCCAACCACCGCCACCACGTAAACTTCCTATGCTATCTGTAGTCATTCGAGGGGTAGATTTAGACGTTACAGACTCAGAAGCAGAAGACGAATTAGGGCAAGATGGACACATTATCACCAAATGTCTCAGGATCAGAACACAACAGGGTACATCCAGCTATATGGTCAGAGTCTTAACAAATCATCAACAAACCATCGACAATCTTCTACATAACAAATCATCAACAAACCATCGACAATCTTCTACAACGAGGCGCATACATCTACAGAAAACGCCATCGAGTCGAAACATCCCGAACTTCACCACCTCTTCCTGTGCGCTGTGAGAAATGTCAAACGTACAATGACCATTACACTAAAGATTGTAAAAACACACCCACATGTGGATACTGTTCGCAGCAACATCAAACAACAGCTTGCACCAATCTTCAAAATCCACCTAAATGCAACACCTGTAGTGAAGCACATCCAACATATAGCTACAAATGCAAAGGCCGACCTACTCTAGCACCTGACGAACCTGCATACATAGTGCCATTACGCTTACCTGAGAAAACAACACAACCACCTATCACTTCTGCACAACAGCCAATCACCATTGAACAAACCTTAGCAATCATCACCCTCGCTTTACAAAACACATTTCCATTTGATAGATCTAGACTTCTTCAAGAAATTCAATCTGCAGCAGCCACCATTTTCAAGCTAAACTTCCAAGCAACATATTCAGGACCCTACGTTCATTTCACTGCACATCCAATGAATTCTCCAGACTAGCATCCCTATTCATTTCACATTGTCATTCACGAATATCACTTCACCTATCATCACCATTGCAGCACTGTAATCATCAATGTTCGACAAGGGCTCATCTGTTTTGCCATTAATGTTTAGAGTCGCCCCTAGACGAGAAGATAATCACACATCTGTTCTGTTCATTATTGTGACGTATACGTGCACATCATCACCATCCTCCATCACATTGTCACTCTGATCACCATAACTGCAAAATGGTTATAAGCGCAAAGCTTATAACATCCTATTATTATTGATAAAATAAATAAATGATAAATCGTGCTTCAACATCCCTTAGACCATCCAACTGACCTCTTCCATAACCCAACTAGTCCTCTATAGTCTCCCTCCCGAAAAGAGGGCATAACCCTCTCAACGGGTTTTTAGCCACGGCCTCACCGCGGCTAATTTGAAAAAAAAAAAAAAAAAAGCAAAATAAAAGGTTTAAAAATGTCGCTAAGTACTTCTTTCTGTTTAAGTGGTTATTATGTTTGCGTCAGTTGGATTGAATTCAGTGTGCATTATTCACGGTTTGTTTAAAAATCTAGGAAAAATCGTCATCAGTTAACAGTTTGTAACTACTGTCTGAAGTGCGAATCCGTCCTCTGTGATTCTTGAACAAACAAATGTAAGTATATAACTACACACTACCATTATCTTCATTATCACCACACACTACCATTTTCTTACCTTAAAGATGATGTGGTTGGATAAAACGGGGATGGACTGGGACATGAAAGGATGAAAGAGGTGAAGTAAAGTTGGAGTTCAGAGGAGGAGGCTGACAAGGCTTTATGTTTATATTACATTGTACTATTTTCTACATCGGCCAGTGTGAAATGATGGATTCAGTGTTTATGGTGTAGCAAGTGGGCACATGAACTCTGCAGCGGACTTCAGGGAAATGACATCTATGTATCTTTTTATGCTATTTTTATTGTTTAGTCAACTAATGTTATTGATTTAAGTTAAATAACAATGTAGATTTACATGTGACTTATAATAATGTTTGTCTCAGTGAGATTAAAAATAGCAAACTATTACAGTTTTATATATTTTTCTTTTAAGTGTGCTTTATTATTTTCTTAAAAAAGAAATATATATTTAGATTTTAATTTCAATGTTTGTATAAAATCAAAATTTAGTAAAGTTTAAATAAAAATTAAGCTATTTAATGTCTGTAACCTTTAATAAAAAATAAATTTAATAATATTAAAATATTATTCCCTTCCATAATCGATAACATTCATGCATTGCTTTATTTTTTAAAAATATTTACAACGTTTTAATAGTTCCTGAACATTTAGTAATAAAATCATACTTTGGTTACTTGAAGTTCTAAATTAATTTTTGCCATAGTCTCCGTTTTATCATATCGGTTGGACAAAAATGATAAGAAAGCAGAAACGAGATTTTTCTTAGAGATATAGTGTGAAATGAAAATTTGAAATATGATACATAATAGCGAAGAATTTGATAATTGTTCTAAAGTCGAAAAAAGACCATTCCAGCATTTTTTTGGTACTAATATTACAATGAGACCATACATATTTCTGTGTTTGGAGCAAAGTGATTAACGCCGAACTATATTGATTATAAATATGAGATTGTCTTTATCTATCATACCTTGTTACAAATTGATTTTTTCCTCCTTTTACGGGCACAAGGCCAAATAAATACTGTACAAGGTGTTTTTAAAAAATGTAAAACTTTCAACGAAGAAAACTCTTATCAAAGTAAATAAAGAATCACAGTAAACATGGGTCGAAACTTGAAATGTGCTAGAAATTTGGGAAAATTGACCTTGAATCTTAAATATTACTGATCTTTCAGTAAAGGTTATATGGAATCTAAAATAGCTATAAAGTTCTAATCTTTCTAAGAAACTATAAAATAATTATACAGCTTATAGATTGTTCATTTAGAAACCCAATTTTATACTAATGCTTAGGTTCCATCTATTTTGCCAAAACAAGGAATATAGTTTAAGTAACCTACTATCATGGAGTTTTAAAATATGTTTTCGCAGATTTTCCCGCGAATTTAGCGCAAAACGATTATTATCTCTGAAAATATTGAACGTATGAAACAGGTTTTATCGTTGTAATTAGCTTAATTTAGCCATAATCTGTGAAGTCTGACGAATTCAAGAACCTAGATAATTGCAACTTTTAGGTCGGCTTTTCATGCACGCGCTAGCTGCATTCTTTGCTTGCTTTTTAGGTGAGTAGCCAATTGAAACTCGTCTTAAAATATTTATATTGGCTACTCATAGAAATAGCAAGAACAGTATATGACTAACGCGTACATGAAAAGTCGGCCTCGCGCAAATATATGCATTTGCAGGGTACAAATAACGTATTAAGTAAGTTTGTGCATGCAGAGCCATCAAGTGTTCACTGTCAGGAGAATATTATAAGAAGACGAATGAATGTCAGTATCCAAATTATTTGTTATCGCTGCACAAGTGTGTGGCAACGTGTTTAGTCTCTCGCCGAAAAAAAACAAGCTGGCCTCGCCGACAAACCACTTATACAAAGCTCAAAATGCATTCTCGCCATAAGGGCTCATTTTCAAGCCCGCTTGCGTTACTTGCGATTAGGATGAATAGCTAATTGAAACACGTGGTGTTTCGTGATGTAGTTTTATTACGTGTTGTGACACGTGTTTCAATCGCCTATTCATCCAAATCGCAAGCAACACAAGCGGGCTTGAAAATTAGCCCTAAGACCTATATCCCCTCTGTTTGGCTTTGGACCTACTATTGGTCTGGCGGCAGAACTCAGTCAAATTACCCAATCAGCAATTGTGATAGAGATTATATAGAGATTTGCCTACCATTACTATAGATGTTTAAATTTTGTAAAAAATAAATTTTGGGTGAGCTTCCTGTGAACTCTGAGCCCTGAGGTTTTAGTCTACTTGGTCTAATGGATAATCTGACCTTGCATAGGATGCGTACTACTTAAAAAAAAAAACATTAAAATATAGTATCCTACCTATTATATTATGAAGAATCACTTCCAAAGTGGGCCTCGCTCTTAGTACATTATAAAGTCTCTTACGCGGCCAACACAGGTACTCGGATTTTTCCTCGGCCGTGATGGTCACCTACGATTCACAGAAGAAAAAGAAACATTATTTACTAACACTGAATTATAAACATCAAAACAACTTGCACGACATCAATGACAAACTTGAAAAATCAAAAAGAAAACAGATTTATTAGCATTTTAAGTAAGTGCCTCAGAAAAAAAAATAGTTTCTTTTTCTTTGTTATTTCTCAAGATAAATTTGACTTACTGTAAAGCTAATATTGTTTTCAAGCTACAAAAAGCATTACTGTTTCTCTCTTTCGTAAAAGTTTTGTTAATACTCTGCGTGCTGTAAATACGGTTGTATATGTTTTTGGTGAATATACAATTCCTTCTTACTCCTTCATTGGAATAACTTGAACATAGGTTATCAAGGTGAGTATAATTATAGTAAGTAGAAAGTTACTTGTTTCTTTAGTTCAGCTCCTTCTGAGCCTCGTCAAGCAGGTAACATTATTTATATATGCAATAAATGTTATTTCTCATAATTACATATTAAATATATCGTAGTTTACAACACGAAAGATCAAATAATAAATACTTTTAAAAAATATTTCTATTAAAAATCAAACAAAGTAGTACAAAACATCTACTTTTAACTAGCTGCAACTGTGGTGACGCCTATAGTGCAGTGTCCGAAGTGGACTAGAAAAAGTAAGGAAACGCTTGGAAAAGTCGCGTAGAAAAGTAAGGGTACGCTTGCACCTAGTGGAGGCGATTGCCTATTGAAATTAAAGGCCATGAGTTCCCATTAATTAAAAAGTAGGAGTACGCCAAATACAAAATAGAAAAAAAGGTAAAGGCACAGCGTGCCCCGTCATGCCCCCCACTTCGAGCACTGCTATAGTGTATTAAAATATTCACATGCAACTCACTTGAATACACTTGTAAGCGTTTACAGATCTGTACCAATGAGTCTAGGAGAAGGTCCAAATAGGGGCTACCACTTTTATTTTTCGAATATCTCCAAAATGTTCCAAGCAATGTACTAAATAACAAATGCAAATATGCCTTAGATATGTTTATTTTATAATGTAGTTGCAAATTTAGCTTAAAAACGCACGACTATGCTATTAAACACATATTTTACAGAGATGTCATAATCTTGAGTTTTGAAACACTGGTCTAAATATGGACTACCCTTTAAAGTTGCCTTAAATAACTAAGAAAAACACTTGACGGTACAAAATAATGTTCAAGGGTGATATAGAGACGATAAATGTCTATTTACAAAAGTAAGAGACAGTCCTCCTTTCCTGCACCAGCGCATTCGTTATGAGCCCACAACGAACACATGATACACTTAACCCATAGCTCTACCTGTGTGTCTTCAGATAATATTCTGTCATAGAATATACAATTCGCATCTTCATCATCTGGCTCTTCTTGTCCAGGTGGCGTACGTAAGTAACTATCCTCATCATCACAAAGATCTAGATCAGAAAACGTCATCTTGCGTCAATACGCAATATAATTTATTCTTTGTTTTATACTGACCACGAGTGCTGTCCCAGAATAATATAACTTACCTTATAAAATAGTTCATACTTGGTTTTATTGTGTTTAAAAAACTGAAATACAAATACCTTATAAAACTTTCCCATTGTTCACAACAGGCACAACATACAAATAAATCAACACTTTGTCGCGAACTAATTTTCGCCACCACCTTCGTCCTTGAAGAACTGTTTCACACATTTTGTCACCAGTCAGCAGTACTACACAAGCATATACGGCTTTGAGTGTTGTACCTGATGAAATGTTATTACCTGGAAGAGGTCGTCGTTGTCCGCTTGGTATGCCTCCCACTCCGGAGAATCAATGAACTGATGTGGTAAGATATAATGAAGATGCATGTTATCACAGGTGACACGTAGTCTGGAAAATAAAATAATAATATTACTATTTATTGAAAAGAAAATCGTGATGAATGAACAGTTAAGAAAAATAAATACCTTTCAAGAAATTCGAAATTACCTCTGCAAAACCTCATACAAAATCCTATTTAAAAATACGTAAAAAACATTGTGTAATAGAATGACCAGGAAGAAAATTCAGATCTGGCAGTAGTCTGTCGGATGACCTACCAATTTTTACCAATCGAGAACACACGGAAGGCAACTGGGAAATCTGGATGAGAACTCAGGTCAATATATTGACTGATTTCAAAGTTCATTTTTTTTAAAGGAAATTAAAATCTTGATAATTAGATCCTCATTTTAATTACGCAATAAAATTAGAACTTTAGAAGTAGCTTCTATGTTCATTCTTTATGCAGAACGTAATAAAGTGTGAATTCTTACGCATCGGATTGATATTGTACGCACATTTAAATATTTAAAAAAATAGAATAGTATGGAGAGACATTCATTATCAGCTCAACGTTCCATTTCTAACGTTGAGGTCTCTTGACATATTTATATGGCAATTCCTGGATCTACCTTTAATACTTTTGAATAAATGGGTAAGTAAAACAATAAATAGTTATGTGAGATGTGTATAAATCATAGAGTTAGGAAGAAAATAGAGAGAACATACATGACGTCACATGAACCCAAATTAAGGTTCATCGGCAACCATCTTGTGTGGGCCTCATTAGAGTCCATCTATACCGAGTGCCAGTTGTAGTCATACCAGGTTAAATGGGGCAGGTTGCCGAAGGCTGAGGAAACCGTGGGCGGAGTTGACCTTCTTGATTGTACCCGTGCACCTGCAGCACAGTCATATGGGACCTGGAAGCGAAACTTGTGGAACTTCAACTGGCTGCGACGGTTGGCGCCCGTGAGCGGCTGTTGTAGGGAAGCCTAGCGCAGCGATGTACCTGATGCCAGAAGCAACCACGCCAAGTGGAAGGGGTGATTCAACTGTGGTTGGTCAGTGGTCGACGTGGTAGCAACAGTCTAAGGCGGAAAGCATGCAGGTTCCCCAGCTTTCTCTACAGATGCCGGACCCCAACCCCAACTGCCGCAACATCTCAGACTTGTTTCCCTTCACTACCCTCCCAAAACCTTCTGGGCAAAGGTTTTTAGGCAGGGGGTCCACGTAGAGGAAGTACCCCCCTGTGTGTGGGAAGCCTGGACGTCGGCGAAGCGAAGATCGAGTACCAACTGCAGGTGAGGAACATTTCACACTAATTCTGCTCTCCTCCCCCCCCCCCATTGCTCTTCCTTCACTCTTCTAGATTGTAGCTAGTTTCATACCAACTAACAAAATCATACCTTCGATTATTTACCTTTCGATAAACCTATCAACTCATACCTGTAGTATTTTAGACTTAGTGGGTTTTTTCCCGGCATCACCGGGTTTTTTTCCTCTCCAAATTTCTATTGATCTTTTCTGTTGTCTTTCTTCACCTTATTTCACTATTCCCGATGTAGTGGTAAATGTCTTCGGATAGAAACCTCTAGTATACCTCAGATCCTTGCTTTTTAGTAATCCTTACTAATAGCATGCGGAGACCTCGGTAGAAGTTGGAGAGAGGTCACTCAGCAGGGCGGGACTTTCGGGGGCCCTGCTTATCCACCCCCTTTCTGTTCTGTTCTGTTCTGAGTACTGTGAGGATTGCCTTTTTCGATAGGACGATAAGTGCACCTGAGAGAGGCAATACTCGGAAAAGAGGGTCTCTAAATATGGGACCAGTTAATATGGCCGACATGCCTCGTCCCTTCCGTCTCTTGGCTTCATTCCCCTTTCCAACAAAACAGCCTAAGGTTCCCTCTATTTATATTCCTAACTCTATGGTATAAATCTTGTGTGATAACGTAAACATTAATTAGCATGATATTTTAGTAATCTCAAAATATTTTTTACAATAATCACATCATAATATTCAAGCGGTTTTCATAAATGACACTAAGGTGTCATTTAACTATTTACATTATATTGCTTGTTATTCCAAATGCAGCTAGTTCAAGAACACCAGCACTTGCCTGGAATGCTTAATTGAACAACTCATCCTCAGGGTTGACCTCGGGGTGGCCGAGTGGTTATAGCACTCGTCTTCTGTGCACGTGGTCACGGATTCAAATCCCACCGGCGTTCATGGAACGGAGTGGTTCGGAGCTCACTTTACCAAAAGCTGTAGGTCCCGTCCTTAGAAGCTAACTATCTCGTTTTAGGACGTTAATAACAATTCACTGACTCACTCATCCTCAGAGTCAAAATACTCCCGGGTTAATATCACTCCTCGTGTGTAATATAAAGAGAAAAGGTATTTATCTTTAAAATGTAAGTTGTCTATCCAGCAAGCCAAATGCCGACCCCGACGGCGGCCCAACCAACTAGTAGTCGAGGAATGGTCGGCGCAATCCGTAAGTGGCGTTTGGTCGTCGGGTCGTTTTCCGAGCCGCCGTCGGGGTCGGCATAGAGGGGTAACCCCGCCGACGCCGGCTTCTCGTCGGGATTTTTCAAAACCCGATGTCGGCCCACCTTTGCCGACTAAATGCCGACGTGTCCTGGCTTGCTGAGCACTATAGCAGTTCGTTATATTCTGCAATTCTTTATAGCGAATAGTCCTTGGAAAGATATATGGATAAAAGTGCCTGTTTGAAGATATATGGATAATTCATAGAATATAAAACAGGTTTGGCTTTATTGTCATATAAATAATTCGGAATTCTTGTTATTGGTGTTTAGGAATTAGGGGTTTTGTTACAGGATGAAAATTGCTTTATAGAATTTGGACTTGTGTAGAGACATATTGAACTATTTCAACTTTGCTCATTCTGGTAAAGTCTATGTATCACTGATGGGATATGCTGGGAGGTGGGGAGGTGCATGTTGAATGAAAAAACGTGCAGACAGATCGCGCTTGCGTGTCTATCGCGAGATATGAGGCAGTAGGAAAGAGTATACCGATACGTTCTTTCCCAGATAGACCAACTATCTGTCACAACATAGTATCACTGTCTTGCTACAACCACCATATACTCCTGATTTGGACCCAGCCAGTTATTAACCCTTTCCACGTATGAAGAATCTGCTAAAGGGCTGGAGATTTGCGGACGTAGAAAAGTTTGAGGCTGCTATTATGGCAGCGTTTCGGGAGATTAACCAAAATGACCGAGAGGAGTGTTTGCAACAACAATAGTACTATCGTTGACAGAAGTGTGTAATAGCAGAAGGGAGGTACTTCGAAGGCGACATGTAGCAGAATCCTTAGTAATCAAGTGTCATTTTGAAATCCAAGATGGCTGAAGACCTATTTTGAAAATGTCTTATTCTCGCCACAAACACCTGGTACTTCTACAACCCACTTAACTCCGTTGCATCTTCATATTGTGTACTTTGAATTTTTGTTTTTAAATAAAGGCTTTAATGCATCTGAGGCTTAGGCGAGGATAGGGTGGGGGAGAGGATGTTGGAAGGTAGACGCCCAGAGCTAATTTTGTTGGTACCATCCCATCATTTGCGTCGTATGACTGGAGAAAAAATCTGGAGAAACCTCAATCGCTTCCAGGATCTCCGGAATGCTAAGCCAAGGCTCTACCACTGAACCATAGCCGCTCGGTCATATTGCATACTATTCAAGGACCCCCAGAAAAAAATTCAGAGACAATAACTTTATATTCTCTATTAAGGAAAGCGCATCAAAAATGAACTACAAAACATTATACGCTAAAAAAAAAACAATAAAAACGGTTAAATAAAATATATAGAGAAACTTTACCCAAGCAGGACACTCAAGTAAAAATAGACGTAAATTTTGGGTCCAAAAAATCAAATTCGCGCTAGTGTAATGAAATCCACGTCGCTATTACGTGACATTTTGGTCTTTTAATTGACGTGATTCTATGATGCTTCGTTCTTTAGTTTTTGACGTCAGAGCGCCTGGATCAAACAATTCTTTTGGGACAGATAGATTCATTTATATGTTTATTTGAAACAAATACTCACAGGAACAATTGTCACTGGTGGAATTTTACACACGTCGTCTGGTTTGTGACATTTCCCTGTCATTTCGACGTCTCTTGCGTCAATTTTCGACCAAGAAATGAAGTCATTTTGATATGGGCAACAAATTCGTAATATGTGTATTAAGTTTATTAATTGATTATTTCATTTGTATTTTTAAGTTTATGAACAGCAAGATGCGTGTTTTGTTCATGAAAGGTAACGTATTCATTATTTAACGATGAAATTATGACATCAGGGCATGAGATAACATCATATATTTCGATATGCGGAAAATGTGCACAACAGATGGCAGCAGCGCCAGTGCTGAATTAGCTAAGTGAACCATTTTACTATTTGAATGTTTATGCATATTATTGAAGGTTCTAAACTGTTATAATTATAATTGAAAAGAAATAGTTTTCATGTTTCTAAGCATATATAAAGAGTTAGTATTTAATTGAATGTTGAATATGGCCGTGTGCAGTAAGATGACTGTACAGCCGACATGTATACTCAGTAGTGGTTACACCCAGCAGGGGAAACGTACGTGATGAAATAATACCTTTCTTATTCCTTTATTATCTAATTATTTATATTGTACCGTATTGTGGCTTTTAGTTCTTTTTGGTGTAACAACCTCCTGTTAGATGTTCTACGATGGTTAGTCGTAGCCCCAACTCCGTAGGCAATTTCCGTCAGTGGGGCACCGTATCTGCACTACGGGAGTAAGCACTAGAACTGATATTATCGGGTGAAGGGATTCACGAATATATTTACAGATGCTTATCAGAATAATGGAAACACCTGAACGAAAGTGCAACTTACCAGATTAATATGATGTCGGGCCACCTTTCGCCTTCAGAACAGCCTTGATGCGACGTGGGATGGAGGCATAGAGGTCGTGAATGGTAGCAAGTGGAATATTACACCATTCCTCGTGCAGGGCATCGGCCAGTTCTGTGAGAGAGGATGGAGGTGGAAATCGTCGCCGTAGTCGTGTTTCCAAGATGGACCACAGATGTTCAATTATGTTGAGATCTGGGGATTGGGCGGGCCAGGGGAAGTGTTGAACTTCATCCCGATGTTCCTCAAACCACGCTGCAACAACTCCAGCTGTGTGAATGGGTGCATTATTATCCTGGAATATGGCGTCATCGTCCGGGAACAACATCCGGACCATAGGATGCAAATGGTCTCCTAAAATTGCGACATAATCGTTGGCAGTGATGCGTCCGCGAAGTGTGACCACAGGACCCAATGAAAACCATGATATTGCGGCCCACAGCATCACCGTGCCGCCGCCATGTTTCACAGTTGGGCGGAGACACTGCAGATCATACGCTTCTTTGGGCGTTCTCCACACATAAACACGGCCCGTGGTTTGGAATAGGGTGAATGGTGACTCATCCGACCATACCACACGTTTCCAGTCGTCAACGGTCCAAGTTGCATGGTCGCGGCACCATTTGCGGCGTGCTAAAGCGTTCTGGTCCCTGATGAGAGGTTTGCCCCGTGCAACACGACCCCGTAAGTTCATGTCATGTAATTCGCGGCGGACTGTGATTGTCGAAACAGGTTGGGGGAGGTGCTGATTGAGTTCCTCCGTCACTTGCGCCGCAGTGGCACGACGGTTCCGCGTGACAATGCGCTTTAATACCCGGCGTGCCCTGTCACTGATGCTTTTCTTCCGCCCACTGTTCCGCTTCCCCGATGTGGTTTTCCCGTGTGTTGTGTAGGCCGTCATCACCTTCGACACTGTCCCTGGCGACACACCTAACACACTAGCCACTGCCGTCACACTCACTCCACATAACCGTGCACCAACAATTTGCCCTCTTTGAAACTCTGAGAGGTCTCCCATTTTACACTACCTCCGTCTGCTGCAGCCACTGCACACTCCTGTTCCACGACGCCTGACGTAGTATGGAGACCGACCTAACACACCACCACCAGCAGTCCGGTGCTGCGGTCGCCACGACACCACTGCCAACCCATACATCTGACGTGTTGCCAACTACAGGTGTTTCCATTATTCTGATAAGCATCTGTATCTTCCCTGAGATCTACGAGTAAAGAAGAATATTTTGTTCGCCGTTTGTGTCAAGGAGCTGGCTAGGCTTAGTTTATAGAATAAAGAAACAGTCGACCGTAACAATTTTCACGTGAGTGTGCTTGAGTATAAATCAGCCTTTTATGTATAATGGACTAGAAAGATTTTGTTTGAGCCCATTTTTAACCACCACAGGAATGTTTTCTACAAAGTGCAAAAATGTTTAATCGAAATAGGTTCATTCATTGATCAGTTATGCCCAGTGAAACAAGTAAATATGGAGAAACAAATAAGTATGGAGAATCAAATATAGAATATATTGAGGGAAGATACCACATATTTTGGTCTAGGAGCCATTTGGAGTCATTGAAAGAAACAGAACAGCGAAATTTTGCACAATATATATATATATATATATATATATATATATATATATATATATATAATAACCACTGGCCTGCTCCAACGCCATCTGTCCGCGGTTGGTGGAACTGCGTCCACCTGAGTGACTGCTGTGAGGTCAGCATTGCGCATCACCTTGACCACGAACAGGCGTATCAAGGTCTTTCTAGACCAAGTGGTCCTCACGTCTTTATTCACGTGACTCCCCACCTCAGTTTACCTCACGACGCTGGATGGACGCCGAAAAGTGGGGTGTTCCAGTCGGGAATTGAACCCGGGACCTCTTACTGACAGAAAAAAAGGGCATGAAGCTAAATGTATACAAAGCTAAATTTATTTACTGTAACCCCTTAAGGAGCATACTAACATTTTTTTTCACACTACACAAAGTTTTCCATCTACGATTGTAGTTATGGAATTAAACTACTATAGGCATTTCCCCTCAATCCATCTCTAGTAACAAATGAAGTGTGTTATAATTCAACACTTTTTCGTTGTCCGAGCGTGACTGACACTTTTTTGTGTCAAATCAACACAACACACGATGTTGATTAGACATCAAGTGTTATCCTGTCACCATCTTGATCACTTGCTTTCATAGAAATGGAACATATTATCAATGAACATGAATTCTGAGCCTTATTTGACAAGTGGAAAAAGTGATTACACAATGATATGAGTTGTGCGAGTAACTTTCTTTGTGTATGTGGTTCAGCAACATATTTTTGATCCCTATACTGTTTGAGTCTAGTGGGTTTTTTTTCTGAGTAGCGTTTTATCCCAGACGCTGAACTTCTAACTCAGCAACCCATGTTCACATCTCGCTGCAGCCGTAACTTTTTTTCTTGCTGCTAGTAACGAAAATTAACACCATGTTGATTTAACACAAAAAAGTGGTAGTCACGCTGGGACACCGAAGAGTGTTGATTTAACACAAGTATTTTTTTACGGCGTACTGCGGAACAAATATATACAGAGAAACAAATAAATACGGATCGAGTTGAGATCCTCTACCTTGTTGGAAGTTGGTTAAAAAAAAGTGTAAATATTTTTACTAATTGATTTTAAACTGACTGATTTTCTTTATGTAATGTATATATCATTCAAGAGATTCATTAATACAATAAAACATGTAAAGAAAAAAACACGACAGTTAAGTATAACGTGCAAGGGCTACTCTGTTTTGAATATTGTGCTCCTTTGATTTCTTCTTCTTCTTCTTTTTGTTAAAATAAAAGGGTATTGCAGCCAAATTCATTGATAACATGACCTAAATTCTGTAATGTGTAACATTTTTATATTTTTAAGTTGAGTGTTTTCTCCAAAATGGCTACTTTTCGTTGTCTACACTTCCTCTTTTTAATGCTTCTGAATTTGAAATTTCAATACGTAATATATCTTGATTGGCTATCAGCTTGTAACGTGAGTCAATTCTGATTGGCTCACGAAGGTCAGAAGCGGGAAGTGAGGACGTTGGAGGAACCATGTGCTGCTACAGGCAGTTGGTTTTACGAATGCCGTCGGGACTGGTTGTAAATGCCGTCTGGACTGGTTGTAAATGCCGTCTGTGAAGGTTGTGTTAATTTCTAAAATATTTGTGAAATGCTATTAGAGCTGATTTGGTATCTGAGTTCGAATTTCATAATATCTGATTATTTATCTACTCAAGATTTGATAGAAGTCAGTTTCGTAAATAGTGGATATAATTCTGGTGAAATAGAGAAAGAATTATAATTAGTGAAGCATTTTCGAATGGAGTGTATTAAAGCTTACAATAGAAGTGATTTTATCCATTGTGTGTTTCATGGTGCTAAAAAGAAACGAACAGGTTTTCGGAAGTGAGTGTCTTCATAGTGTTTATCCTTGTGCTAGGGATTTTACTGAAAAGAAAGAGTGAAATTGGAATGGTAGCTAAATGTTGGTGTCTGTCCTGGTTCACAGTAGCTTCCTGGTTATATTGGATTAGTAACTGTGGGTGTTCTGTAGTTTTGGAGCACGTAGTTGATAGAACCTCTAGTAATCTAGAGTATTTAGTTTTCAATTTCACTAAAGTCAAAATAAGTAAATTCAGGTACTTGAGGGAATACAGCGAGATACGTGAATTCGATATTCGAGTCAGTAGGGACACTTCCGAAAACTTTTATAAAGTATTTAGGTTTAGAAATGCTTATCTAATTCTATCAAGTCCCAAGAGAGTTATAAATCAAGTAAATTATTCAGGTTCCTCCAATGAAAAGGTATTAGGTATTCCAGAGAAAATTAATCTATTCTGTCACGTTAGTTTTTGTTTCAAATCAATTAGGAAAGGAAGTAATATTTTTAGTTTTGTTGAGAATGTGAATTTATCTAGTGAAGAGAAATTTCAGTTAAATTTCACGTCTTTCCTTACAAAGAAGAAAAAGAAGTTGTTTTTCTTTCTGTTCAGTTTTTCTGCTGTTTTCATATTAAAACAATTAATTTCATGATCAGAAATAAACTCATAAAGTTTTACCTATATATCTGCCTAATCTTTGAACTTCACCTAAAGATAGAAAATAGAGAACCGGATGAATGTCGAGGTAGTATCTTATCTATAGGAAAAGGTTGTGACCATTCCACAGATGACCAGATTGGAAGGATACAGGTATTAACTCGATATAGTAGAGAAAAGTTCACAAGGAAAGTGAAAGTGCATGGTAAGGTTTTTATTCCAGGAACAGTGAATAAAATTATTAGGAATTCTAGTTATACAACCACAACCAGAACTGACGATAATGAGAATGCTTATTGACTATATCATTACCCAGATTTATCTTTATGTATAGACCAGTGATAGGCTTATGCCATAGTAGCATTATCTTTCTATTCTCGAATTTGAAAGCTACTAATAAGACACTGTCTATAATATGGTATTTAATATACCATAATTACTCTCTAATTAGACTCTCTGACGTTTTATATACGTATGACAATTCCCATAAAAGCTATTCTCATTATATGAGGAAAAAAATAATAATAGGGGATAACTTCTATATACATAATTTTTATTATCCCAAGAATGGTAACCAATGGCTTTACCAATTTTCCATTGGATTGCAAAGACATTCAATATTTGTGATGTTTGTGCTCTTGGGAAGGAACTTCCATTAGGAAGAAAGAGGAGCTACACATTACATATTATTATTATAATTTTTCTGAGTTCGTAAAACCAACTCCAACTCTCCGTTATTTTTAAGCAACGATCGCTGTGCTTAAAATTTAATGTTTGTTAAAATTGGTAAAGTGAAACAAGCAGTGTTTTCCAGTATCTTTAGGTTGAAAGGAAGACGTCCTTTAATGAAAGCAGTTATAGCTGTTTACTTGTTCTGTTGTTTCAGTAAGGTCAGGAACACGCTTTATCAAAACGCTGTAGGCAGGATTTGTGTGTGTGTGTTAAGAAAGCAATTCTATTGCCAGAGTGTAAAAGAAAATGTGCTGTCTGTCCGCTCGAAGCAAATGACGTATTT